>JBAMBJ010002504.1:0-37473 GCA_037043495.1 Drosophila recens
ACATTTTCGAAGCTGAAAACAACACAAATGTAATCTATATCTTTTTTTTTTGCGCCAGGCAACAACAACATTTTAAATGTAGCAAAAGAAAAAATGTCGACGCTGGTAAAGTGGTTGCGGAGGGGCGGGTAGGAGGGGGCGTGGAAGGCGTCACGAAATCACTGGGTGTGCCTCGAGACGCGAGCCGTCTACGGGCGGACTGAAGGTACGGGATTAGTTGAGAAATAAAAATCCAGCCAAGCCAAAAGCCACCCAAAAAGCCAAATCGACGACGAAAAAACTGCTGATGAGTTGAAACGTACCAAAAAAAAATCGACCCAAAAAAAGAAAGGAATCGGTTATTTAGTAGTTGTGTGTGGGCGACGCTGGAAGCATTTTTCTCGCTCTGTTTCATGTTTTTTTCTCTACAGCCCTTTTGCCTCACACTCAATTGGATTTTTTTTTTTGGAGTTTGTTGTAGAGAAATTAAAACGAGGATTTTTTTCGACCATTTGGCGCTTATAGAGAGCTTTGCTTTGGGTTTTCCCCTTTTTGGCCAAAGCTGCTGACTTTTATGTAATTATATAGCATTGTGTTCGATGTCTGCAGCTTAAAGGGGATGTTGGAGGGGAAGGAAGCATCATCAATACACCAATACGAGCAATGGGGAAAAAAAAGTTAGACGTGTCCCTACAGGAAGGTTAACAATAGTTAAAACTTAAGGGATTTTAATCCAATTATAATATAAATTCACATTGAGTATAGTTGAAAAAAGTTTTATAGAAAGTTGTATGCTTAGCTCATAAACGTTTAAGAATATCGCTCAAAGCATAATGAGGGAAAATGAGAGATATAATTTATAATTATCGATATAAATAAGAAACCAAGTTGATAGAGAAATCAGCTCAGATTTCCTACTCTTTTTAAGAGTTATGTAAGAGAAAAAAATTATAAAACGAAATTCATGTTGTTCTATTTTAATTTTAGCCAACTTTTGCCTAGCAACGTTTGTGGCCTTTTTCACATTTTCTTTTTTCTTGATTGGACTGTGGACGTTTTCTTATATACAAACCTTTTTTTTTGTGTAAACAGCAGCTTGAAAAATTGTGCGCAGGAATTAATTTGATGTACAAAAATATTTACTTTAAATTAATTAAAATTTTCTACGCCCCCATAAATAGGCAATGGAAATATATGAAAGCGAAAGCACTTGAGCAGTCGACCTACAGCAATCCAAAAATAAAGAGAGTAGAACTATAAAAAGTTGTGTGGAATCAAAATAAAACACAAGACAGATAGAAAAAAAGGGCAAAATCAAAGATAGCAGGCGTCAGACAGGCAGCTAAAGTAACGTAACGTAACCTTAGCGTAGCATAACGTAGCGTAATATAAAAGTAAAGTAATGTAAAATGAAAGACGCGAAAAACTCGCTCATGTGACCGAGCGACCGAGTAATAAAATAGCAAAAAGGCGACTGCGACAGCAGCAGCGACGCTAACTGAGACAGCGGCAGCGGCTGCGACTGAGAAGCTGAGACAGCCGGCAGCAGAGTCGCTTCGTCGTCGCCGTCGCGCAATGTAAATAAAAGTAAAGCGCTGTAAAAGCAGAGTTCAAAAAGCGAACGAGGCGCAAAACGAAATACACATAACATAACATATAATAATAATAAAAATGCCGGCCGCTTTAGCGCCTGATTTTCAGGCAGTCAACACACACACACACACACATTGACGAAAATTTTTGCCATTTTTGCTTTGGTTATCCTATCGCCCCGTCGCCTTACTATTTTCGTCAGTCAGCTGCTTCGCTGTCTTCGTCTCATATGTTTTCACTTGCTGTGTGCGTGTGTGTGTGTTGAGTATTTTGATAATTCAAACTTCCTCAATGTGCAGCAGCTGCGACGGAGACGATGACGTCGTCGTCGTCGTCGTTGTCGACGTCGACGCGACGTCTTCTTTTATTTGCTGCTTTTTCCTTACCTACGCGACGACGTTTTATGTGCAGCTATCTAGTTGTTGTCGTTGTTATCGCTTTTTATTGTTGCCACTGCTGTTTTTGTTGTTGTTCTTCTTTTTCTGGTTTGCTTCTTTAAGTTTTTCATTTCATTCATCGCAAGCGCCTTTTATTACTACAATTCTCAAGTTCAAACGTGACGTTTATTTTTTGTTGCTGTGTCTTTGACTAACGTTAAAACAGAACTTTAAGCAGATGAACATTAAATTATTTTAACACTTGCACTTTATTTACAGTAGTCACTCGTGTAGTTGGTTTTTTTTTTTAGCTAAAATAGATTGTGTAGCGACTTAAAAATTTTAAAGTAATTAAAATAATTTTTTTTTTTTAATAATTAAATCTATTTTGATTTTTTTTAATAGCGATTTTAAAAGTTGCCCTAAAATTTTAATCAAAAGCAATGTAAAACTTTGTGCTCAAGCTAATTTGCTGTTTTTAGCAACTGCTGCTTTATCCTGGTTATACTGTGGTTGCTGTGTGTGTGTGTATGAGTTAAATTAAAAATATGTGGTCTACTTTTAGGTGGCTAACAACAACAACAACAATTGCAGCAGTTGCTTGAAGGATATTATTGGTACAGCTAAAGCGCAAACACAAAGCAAATTTTTTTGAAGAATTTTTAATTAAAATGCAAGCGGCAACAGCAGCAGCAGCAGAGGCAGCGACAGCGACAGCGACGTCAACGTCACTTCGCTGTTTTTGTAATTGTGTAAACAGAGGCAAGCAAGGAAAAAAAAAGAGAGCAACGGCGACAAATGTTGCGGTTTTTGCAAAGCTGAGAACGCGAACGCGCGTAAAAGCAGTTAGTAAATTGCAAATACACAGACATAGGCACACACACACACACTCACTCTCTTTCTCTCTCATATGCAGAGAGCAGACACCTGCAATGCATATGCAAAACAACAAAAAAAAGAAGAGATTGGGCAGCCTGATGGTCACGTAGCAGGAAACTTCAACCCAAAGCCAAAGTCCACAATGTCTGAGCTTTTTTTCTTCTCATTTTTGTCGTTGACTGTGGAATATAGAGAGGAGAAGGGGAGGGAGTATGGGAGCCATAAGCTACACAGCTGGGCAACAAACATGGCAGCCTTGGCGGCGTGAGTGAGTGCTTTGTGCGTGGTCTACGCTACGCCATTTAACCTAAACATCATTCACAAACATGGGACACGTCTGCCAAGAGCTCTGTTTCTGTTTCTGTTTCTGTTGCCTCCGTTTCCTACTTTTCTACTTCTTCTACTTCCTAAACTATCATTTCTTTTGCTGCTGCTGCTATGCAGGCAACAACGCCCAATTGCTCAAATGGCTGCAACTGGGCCCGGGCACAACTCGGCTTCTAACTGTGATACTCTTGAGCCCAAAACACACACACACACACATATATAGACAGAGCTCCAAGCCTGACGTTTCATTTCCGTAACTCAAACGTTGCTCAGTTGTTGCTGTTGTTGTTGTTCCTGTTGTTGTTGCCACTGCTGTTGCACAGTGGAGACACTTTATAGCCGGAGAATCTTCATTTACTTCCGCGCCCAATATTTTTTTCTTCTTGTTGTTGCATTACTTGGTTGCGCATACGCCCCGTGCAGCATCATTGTTGTTTAGCATTTTTCAAATACTCTAACCAAAATTACTGCAGCAAAAGTAGTAGATTACTACGAAGTGTTAGCAGCTGTAGAAATAGTAAAAGTTAAAAGAAGTAGAAAAGAAATTTTATTTATTTATTTAATGTCAACTAAGTACATTTGACCAAAATTAATTCAAAAAATTAAAGTAAAAGTTATGTACTATAAAAAGTTAAACATTTTATAAAAAGTTAAGTAATATTATAATAATTCAAATTAAATTTAACTGAAGTGATAAAAAATTAAAAATCTAGGGGTTTTCAAAAAACTTTTATAATTGGATTGGGGAAAACCCAGAAAACCCCAATCAGAAACCTCAAATCAAAAAGTATTAGTAGTTTTTAATTTGTAATAATACAAGTATTAGAGTTAGTCAGGTCAGGGATTTCTAGAACGGGCTTATAAACATTATTTGTAGTAGAAGTAAACTAATAGTATCAATTGCATTGCTTATTTTACAATGAATACCATTCATTCTTTTACAACAATTTTTTTTAATACTATTTCTACTACTTTAACAATTTATACTACTGCTACCTTTTCTTACACAAACTTTTACAATGCCTACTCTTTAAAATACTACTACCTATAAAACTAGATTTATTTCCTTATAATCAATTTCTTATTATTCGTATTATAATTATTTTTAATTTATTTTTTATTTTTATAATAATTAAATTATTTTTTAATATTTACTTTTTTTAAATTAATTTTTGCTTATATTTATTGCATTAAATTATGTTAATGAACACAAAACACAGAAAGAAAAACTTTAGTAAATAATTAATCAGATTTATTCAAGCTATTTTTTTGAGTGCGCGTGTCCGAAAGAAGGAAAAAGTTATAAAACTTTTCTAAAAGTCAAACTAACTATTTGCTTTGCTTAGCTAAACTGCCAGGCTTTTGTGTTGCTAAGGCCGGAATACCATCATCATTATCATTAAAATCATCAACAACAGCAGCAGCATCATGATGATAAGATGGACAGACAGCAGTTGAGGTCTCCTGTGTGTGTGTGTGCTTGTGTGCGTGTGTGTGTTCGTTGTTCATCTTTGAGAGTGACTGGGCGGAGGTGCATTGAGTCCACCCAGCTGACAATCAATGTTTGGTTTAGCTGCAAAAAAAAAACCAAAATATAGAGAGTACAGAAAAAAAAAACTTGTGCAAGACAAAACATCGAGTGGCTGTAGAAAAAAATAGAAGAAAAATGTGTAAGAAAAGTGGGAGAAAGGTGTGTGGATAGTGAAACAAAACACAGCGAAAGAACGAGCGAACGAACGAACGAAAAAAAAATGAAATTAATTTCTTTTGTGTGTTTGGTGGGGCAACGACGTTATTTAGTTGCCGAGCTACCCGCAGCAGCTGCAACATTGGGGCATGGAGGGATGCGACAAGCGGAGCAGCCAACTTCAATGTTCATTTCCGGCAGTCAAAGCTGCGTCCTGTGTGTGCGTCATACCCTTGCAACCTGCCTGGCTGCCGCCTGAAACGTGCAACATTGGTTGCTCAGGTGGCAGCTTTTGGAGTCTGAGTTGGTTGGCATCTTGCGACGACGACGACGACGACGACTCCCCTGGGCAATTCAATGGCAACACTGCACAGCTCTTCATTTCGCTGTCTTTTCATACTTGTGTGTGTGTGTGTGTGCATTCTATTCTATGTTTTTCAGCCTGTCTCCTGTCTCCTCCATCTGTACCTCACATTTTTTTTCGCAGCATTCTTCTTGGCGTTTGTTCATTTGCCCGCAACTGTATCCATGGCATGCAACGACAGCACAGTAGGCGTGGCAGCTACATAAGCCGCCCGCAACCCAACATTCGTTCCTCCGTTTTTTTTTCCTCTTTTCTTTTTAGATTCTTCTCCCCTCTATCTTCTGCCTGTGTATGCTAATGAAGCCTCTTCTTTTGGCTCATGGCTTTCAATGGGGGCTAGTGGACGGCTGGGTCTCGGGACTGGTCTGTTCTGTTCTGGCCTAAGCTCATGCCATTTGGCTCACTGTTAATCCCTGCCACTAAAGACCAAGAACGACCAGAGACTGGACCAAAAAGGGGTAAGGCGAGAAGAGGAGGAAGAGGGAGACAGCGACTGAGTTACTCTCCTGCGCAGGCTCACAATTCAGAAAAATTCAGGACTCGGAACTCAGCTTTAGGAGCTGTGTTCTCAGTCCCTCTGTCTCGCCTCCCTTGTCTTCTTCTACACTTGCCTTCTACTTTCCTCCTACTTCTTCCCTTCGGCTTGC
Organism: Drosophila recens; assembly: GCA_037043495.1. Lineage (NCBI taxonomy): Eukaryota > Metazoa > Arthropoda > Insecta > Diptera > Drosophilidae > Drosophila > Drosophila recens. The sequence continues at coordinate 5,854 of JBAMBJ010002504.1, forward strand.
CTGCAATCTGCACGCCTTGTTGCGGTATTAGTTTGCTTTACGTGATTTCGTTGCAATTTTTTTTTTTTTGCTTTTTCATTCTTTTTTTTTTCTGCATTTTCACATTTTCTTTGGGGCAGTGTTGGCGCTCTGTGGAAAACCCCATAGATTTAATTACAGTTTTCCTCTCGCAGATAATCGAATTTTTTTTTGCTTTTCTTCAATTTTTTTGCTTGCCACGTCCGTGTCCTGTGTGCTGTGTGTTGTATGCAACTTCCTTTTAATCTGCATGTCGATTTCCTTTGCACAGATTCCTTCTCTTCGCCGCTTTTTTTTTCTCTTTCTTTCTATTTTTTTGACCAAGTTTGCACATAAATTTCAGTTCAGTTGTAATTAAAAATTGCTTTTGAGGCTACGCTACGTTTCTTACTCAAAATTAGTTTCCATCTTCTTTACTTCTACCTTTTTTTTTGTATTTAATCCACAAGTTTCTGATGACCAAACGTTCCATATCATGTGCCTTTGATGTACTCTATCTTTTGATCATCTCTGCTCAGCTTTTTATTGAATCCTTTGCTTATTGATTGTGATTGAAAATGACAAAGAAATTGACAAGGCATTAATTGTGTTATAAAGAGTTGATTTTAAATGAATACTTGAAGTTTGATATTTTTGGAAGGAATTTTTATTTTTAAAAAAGTTAAAAGTGAAAAATTATAGAAAAAAAATATTGAAAGATGCGTGAATCATAGAGACTTTTCTGCATAAAAACCGGTTAAGTTTTCACAAAGTTCTGTGAGTTGCTAGATTTAAAAAAAATACTAAGTTGAAGATTTGGAAAAAATAAAAAATTTTGAAAAAAAAATAACTTTAAGAAATGAAAAAAAAAATTGTAATGTGGTTTCAATTAAGAAGTAACACCAAGATCATATTGACATTCACCACGGAAATCGGCTCAGTTGTTTCAAGAATTTGTTTGCATCAAAAAATTGTTTGGAAAAATCGAGGTAAAAAGTTTTGAAAGTAGACTTTTTTTTAAATTCGAATATTTCAATGGGTACTTAATGGGTTAGGGAAAGTTATGCATCATTCGAACGGAATTTAGATGACCTTTCCAAATATATTTTTCAAATTTGAAGATTTGACTTACAATAGCTGTTATAGTAAAAGAAAGAGCGCACCTATTATTTTGTCCATGAGTGTAAATGTTTGATGATGATGATTTTTTTCTTAGATTTTAACACGAAACTATTCAAAAATTCACATAATTCTGTATCTCTCCTGTAATAATCATAAGACTAATTTGATTAAGCAATAAAAACTTTAAATTATAAATAATTCGAGTTGAAAACTACTATTTAAAATCAAGTTTTTAATATCTGGACGCTTTAAGCTCACAGCTCTAAACTTAAGTATTATTTTTATAAATATTTGTTAAGTGATTTTCCATTGCATTTTTTTTGGCATAAACCTTTTACTAATGACCTCAATTCGTTTTGCTCTCTTTCTATCTTTCTCTTTCAGGTAAGCAAAAGTCGTGACAATGTGAAACGCCCAAAAAAAATGAGCAAACAGAAAACCAAGCGAAAATAAAATAAACTGCAGCAATGCAAGAAAGTAAAATCGTAAGTTTCACTGCGATATTCACAGATTGTATCAATTTAAAAGTAACTATATATAAACACAAATCGCATATGTATGCACTTGTATGTGTGTGTGTGTGTGTGTGAATACATTTTTGAGAAATGCCCAGCAAAAAATGCAAACTGAATCACAATGCAAAAATGTTGATCGGACTTGAATTTCTTGTCAATAATAAAATATCAGAAATGATGAGTGTACTGAAATTGTCGACTTTGAGATGACCTGTAATTAATTGAGGGTTTTTTTAGATGAATACAAACTAAGATATTTGATATAAATAATAATAGTGATTTTAAGAGGTTTAACTTAATTTAATACTCGAGAATTATCGATGACGTTAACTTAAATAAAGCATATTGATGAAATATATATTCATTTAATATTGATGATAAAATAAATGAAAAAGCTATTATCGATTTTAAATCAGCGGTGGGCACGAAATCTGAATTCGGGAGCACTACAACATTAACAACAACAACAAAAACTACAACAACATCAAAAACTACAACAACATCAACAACAACAATAACCCTATAAGAGTCTACCTTCTTTGTCGATCACCCAAATATGCGAGCAAAAAAAATTAACTTGTGCGTTGTTGTTGTTATTTTGATCGCGAATCTTTTGTTCGTCTTTACGGCACCGAATTAGCAGAAATCAAGTTGAGAGCAGCCGCTAGCTCCCGGAGCACATGCGTGCCCAGCACTGATTTAATTAATTGAGTGAAGCAAATAAATTTCATTTTAGAAAAAATTAGTTACTTTTTCAGCACTTATAGTTAAAAAACTATCGATAAAATTAAAAAAAGATTTATATTAAAAAGATTTTATGTTGCTTTAATTGGAAATTAATTAAAGATCAACTTAATATATATAAAGAAGCACAAAGAGTATTTCCAGCTCTAAAATTCTTCTTTTAATACACAATAAAGCATAATTACAGGGTATTCTAAATGGGGAGAGTATGAAATATATATGAAAACAGTTGACTGAGTGATGCCGCCGATCAGAGTTTTGAGTTGGTTTGTTTGCTGGTTTCTCCTCCCTCCCATGATTGTTGTTGGCTCCTCTGCCTCCTTTGGGCACTAAAAAACACTCCCTACAGACAATATATAAAGATTACCTGTCGGCAGGCATTCACTCGCTATTGGAATTGGAATAATGGGCGTGTCGCTGCCTTGCTTTGGTTACGTGCCCCATTCAACCACATGCCACTTGCCACTGGCCACTTGCCTCGCTTTATTGTTCGATATAATGCTCGAATGTGCGCACCTCGCTCAGTTGAGCTGATCTTAATTTCGTTTTTTTTTTTTTTTTTTCGGTTTGCACGATTGTCGTTTCGAATCGCGGAGGGGAAAAGAATGAAATGGTTCGTCGTCGTCTCGGTCAGTTTTTGGCCAGTTTCCTGGAACTCACTGAGCCAATCGATGCCGATGTTGTTGTTGTTGTTGTTTGAGCTCCTGAACACATGTATTACTTCATGTACTTTTGTGTGTTCTCTTTCCCAGTGTCAGTATTTGTATTTGACTACCCAATACAAAAATGAAAAGAAACCAAAAACTTTAACTTGCCAACTGTCAGAGATGAGCGCATGATTATGGATACTATCGAATGCGTTAAAAGCTTTTACCCCAACCGTAACCGTTAACCGGTAAAAACCGATTGAAATTTAAACCGTAACTAAAACCGTAACCGAAAAAAAAATTTTTTTGACAAAAACCTTAAAACCGAAACTCTGTAAACCGAAATAACTATTTAAACAGTTTAATTTATAAAGGTTAATTTCGGTTTTTTCATACATCCAAAACAAATATTTTTTTCATTGTTAATTTTGATTTTAATTTTCTTATGCTTCATTTTTAATTTTTATTTGTGATAGTCATTATAGAATTTTCATAGCACTGAAAAAGCGCAATTAAGATTTTGCGTAACCGACAACCGAAACCCTAAATGAAAAAATAACCGAAACCGTAACTGAAACGATATTCGAATCGATTTTAAGCCCTGCTTTTACATGTCAAAATATGAGATATGTTTTCATTTTAGCCCTAGTAGTTATGGCTGCATCTCCTGTAGCTTTAGTTTTAACTCAAAGCACACAGTTATTTAAATAAATAAATAAATATTTTAATTTTAAACTTGACTGGAATAAAAAACTTATGTTCATAATAGAAAACTGTTCAAAGATAAAAAAGTTTATTTCGAATACTTAACATTCTATCGATAGGTTGATAATAAGAGAAATTCTTCAATATAGCTAAAAATATATTTTAAATAAAAGTATGAGATTTGAACCTTAATATAGTAAATATGTATCTAAGCTATTTGGACTAGGATTGGATTAGGATTGTAGATTAAAATTCTCTGTTTGAATAATGAGGCTTCTAAGGGAGTTACAGAGTAACTATTCGATATTTTTGTCTGTAAATTGAACAAAATCGTTGGCTTGGATATTATCTTTTTAATTTTCTCTGGGTTTTTCCATCTCACTTCTATCGCTTATAATTTTTGGATTAAGCCCGCATCACGCTCCCATCTCTAGTGTATGACAGTCTTTCAGCAATGACAACAACAGCAAACGTTTACACGTTGTGCTAATTGAGTTAGTACTCTCGCCCTGCAGACCAAGTAGATGAATAAGAAAACAACAACAACAACAATATAAAAAAAGAATAACATTAACATTACCAATAACAACGAAAACAACGACAACAATCATGACTCGTGAGTGGCGAAAAATGTCGAAAGACTCGTGAGTGGCGGTGACGTGTTGTGTTGGCGGCAACAGCATTTTGTGTCTACTTAGCAACTTTGTGAAAATCAACACCCAACATCACCCCCTGTGTTAGGTAGTACCCCTAACCCTATGCTACCCTCTTGGCCCCCTCATTTTAAATGGGCTTAGGGCTGCTGCACTCGAAATGTTAAACTGTTGATAGTTGTTGTTGTTCTGTTGCTGTTGCAGTTGCATGTTTTTTTTGTGCTCAATTCCGCATATGGCATCGAAAACCGATAATTACCAAAGACAGTCGCATTCACACACATGCGTAATCTCCTCCTATGTGTGTGTGTGTGTGTGTTAGACCTCTACCTGCAGCGGAAGCCTCACAAGAGACAACAAACAACAACAACAACACTTCAACGATGACTGCTCAACTTGCAACGTTGCTGTTGTAGTTCCATCGGCAACAAATTACTCACGCGCAAAAATTGTTGCCTTGTTTTTTTCCACATATAATTTCACTCTATGTTTGTATGTCTGTCTGTCTGTATATGTACATATATGACGTATGCTTTCTTGTGCTGCTTATGGTAAATGTCTGGACATATATACATATATATTTATATTATATACATACTTATGCATACATATATAGCCATATCACATGCTTATGTGTTTGTGCATTTGCCCCCATATGCATAAAACCTTTATTTTACCTGTGCGCTGGCATTAGGGTGACACACTGTGATCATATAATAAAAAACAGAGTACTGAAAAACCATAGAATAACTGACAACGATGTTGTTTTGTTTTCAACTAAATAATATACAGTTGAACTTCCATAACTCGAGTTTCTAAAACTCGAATTTCTCTCTAGCTCGAGCTAAATGTGTGGCAGTAAAATTATTAAACCTAAGAAAAATAACTCTATAAGTCGAATATCTCCATAGCTCGAACCTTTTCTTTGGATAATAGGGATTCGAGTTAAGATAGATTGACTGTATTGTTTAATAAATATATTGTAAAAAATTGTTAACTAAACATATTCTTTTAAATTAATTGAAATAAATAAATTACAATGCATGCATTTAAATATTTTAAGTAATATGTTAGGCTCATATTCTCTTATTTTCGAAGCCCTGTCACTTATTATCACACCAAGGCATTTGGAAACTCAATATTTTAATCTTTTTCTAGCACCTTTGAGAATTTAAATATTTAGTTTCAGTTGTTGAATCACCCTAATGCTGATATTGCTTCTCTCTTCCTCTCTCTCTCTCTCTCTCTGTGTGTATTTGTTGTTTAAGCCGCAAAAACGAAGTCAGCGTGTTGCGACGACGCCGCTGTCTCAGTCGCTGCCACCGGCATCGGCAACGGCAACGCGGCACCGGCAATGATGACGCCGCCGCCGACAACAACAACAACAACAGCAACAACAACATCGGTCTACCTGTTCGCAAAGTTGGACACATTTTCTTTCTTCCATATCGTCGCTTACCTAAGGGACACACACATTCACACCCTACCTGTGCTCACACACACACACACAAACGGTCTGAGTGAGCGAGTGAGATGGGTGAATGGAGAGATCAAGTCTTCGGACACATGCTCACTCTCTCGCTCGCACCTGTAGCGACTGCGAAAGTCAAGCCAAGCTGAACGAACGGGCCACGCTAAGCTGCTGTTGCCGCTCCGCCGGCGGCGTTAACCAACGACGTCGCCGTTGCTGTTGCCGTTGCCGTCGCTGCCGCGGTCGACGCCAACGTAAACGTGTCGTCGTTGAAAGTCTTCGGTTGTGTCGGGGACGCCGAACAGCAACGAAACGAAACGAAAAAAAAAAGTTAGGTTTTGGAATTTTTTTGCTCTTGCTCTTCTTTGGTTTTCAGTTCAGTTCGATTTTAATGCACAGTCGCAACGTACGTGTGTTGTACCTGTCTTCTGTGAGCGCTTCTTCTTTATTGTCTTCCTCTTCGCTCTCCTCCTTCGCGCTGCGTCTTTTCGAAAACGTCGTCGCGCGAAAATACAAAATACAAGAATAAAAAAGTGCAAGCAAAAGCAAAATAAATACCACAACAACAACAAGTGCAACTAAAGAAATAACAAACAAGAAGAAGAAACAGCAATAGCAGCAGCAGCAAAAGCTGAAAGTGCGATCAAAAGAAAGTCAAAGAAAGTAAGTTGACTCGTTGCTTCTCGCTTGTCGCATTCGCATTCGCATTCGTTCTCGTTTCGTTTATTTTGGCAATTTATTCTGCTTCTCGTATTATGCATGCGCCAAGCTAAAGCTCTTTTTGTGGATATTTCTCCTGCAGGTATGTATGTAATGGCGACGGGGAGAGAGCTTGGAATGGACAGTGGAGAGAGCTTACATGAGTGAGAGTGAGAGCGGTGTGCAGAGGGCGCGCACTCTCTCAAACACTTGTGACCCAACAAAACCGATCACCGGATGTGTCCGTCCGCCTAATGTGACGGCCATTTTGTTTCTTGCCTCTCATTAGCTACAATATATATTGTTGCTCTCTCACTCTCTCTCTTGCTGTCCCATAGTCTGACCGTTCTCTTGTGCTTGGCTCAATTATTGATTGATTAATTATTGCTGACGCGTATGCGTCGTCCGTTCGACCATTCGACCCTTTGCAAAACCGGTTCATTGACGCCGCAACGTTGACGTTGACTTCGACGTCGTCGTCGTCGACTTTGACGCCGTCGTCTGCGTGTGTCGCACTCTCTCTTTTTGTATTTTTTAGGCACCCCCTTTTCCACCCATTTGTCTAACTATAATCCAATTGCTAACCATTTTATTGTAATTCAGTGTTGCGAATTTAGCCTTTTTCTGCTGATAAAAATTATTAAAGATTTTCCATATGGATATCTTTTGGTATTAATAATTCTAAAACTAATAATTTAAACTCGTCGAAGATATTCCAGTATTTAAATAAATACTTTTTTCTATAAATTTCTATCTTTTTTTTTTTTAGTGATTTGTGTTGTTGGCATCACTGTTGTGATCATCGATTACACGCACAGATACCACGACTTGCCCCTTTCTCCACTCTTTGCGTCTCTTTTTCTTTGTGTGTGTGTTCTTCGTTATGGCGCCTGCGCTGGCAGCCTCCGTGGCCACATTTCAATCAGCAACAGCAGCGTAACGGGGTTGCACATGCCTCCTGCCGCCTTTCCCCCTCCTTGACACTCTTTCTGCTGTCTCTTCTGGTCATTTGCAATTAACACTTTTGCGTACGTGCCACAGGCGGTGGCAGCTTAATCAGCAACCAGCTGCTAACATACATAGTCAAAGCTTTCAGATTGCTGGCAACTTGAGCAACAGTTAAAGCTGCTGTCGCTGTCGCTGCTGCTGCTGCAGCCGCCGCCACACCACAAAGCTAATCAGCGTGCAACGACTTTCTCGTTATATCTCTACCTTCCACCCTCCCTCCCTCTCTCTTTCTTTATTTTGCTGTCTTGCTTTTTTCTGTAATTATTATTTTATAATCAACTTATTAGCGCTGTGTGTGTTGCCCCAGCACCACCGCACCACAGCCCGTAATGCGTTGCACGACCAGAGTTGCCCCCCAATCACAGAGTTGCTGTTGCTAAACCAAAATTCAATTATAAATCTCTAGTGTGTGTTTGTTGCTTATTGTTTGTTTTCATGTTCACATTCTATTTCTTATTGAGGTCTCCTCCTTCTGCCTCTCTCTCTTCCCCCCTTTCCGCACATGCAACATGGCCCCAAAAACAATATGTAGTTCTGTCATTAATTATTAAGAGCTGGAAATTAGTGTTGAATTTAATAATAAAAAAAATGTATCATATTTTATGCGGTCTTATTGGTTGAGATAGTTGAAATTTAAGATTATCAAGCTGAGAATCTATATAATCTTTTAATCTATAATTTAAAATTTCTAATTTACAATTTTTACCCCATACTGACATGTCAATTTTTCTAATTCACTAAAATTCATGTAAAGGTTATCTTTTAACTCAACTCTTTCAGAATTCATAATAAAATACCAAATTTCATTACTACAATTGATCATAGTTATCTGTTAATACATATCTTTACTTAGGAATATGCAGTACTTATTTTTGTGCCACTTGCTATCGAATTTAGTTAATCTATTAACTTACTGCCTCTCTCTTTTCTTATCACTTAAGCAGTCAGTTTGAAGCAAACCTGATGGTGATGATGAACTTGGCACATACCAAGACACATCTTTTATATATAGATACCTCCATTATATTTCAATAATTATTTGCTGTGTATGCCCCCAAAGCCAAAATGAGCTCATCTTAAACCCGTCCGTCTGTTCAGACCCGCATGCCAAAGAAAAAACAAAAATAACCAAAAATTCATATAGCTTATGTAATCGTTTTTACAATAACCAAAAAATAAAACAATTTGTATAAATATTTACGAAATATGTATTTAAAAATTGGCAATATGCTGACGATAGATATAGACGACATATAATTAACACCAATTAATCATACGAAAGAAAAAAGGAGACAATAAATAAAAAAAAACTAAGCGAAAAATCAATTTGCAAGATAATTTTGAAAATTTGCTTAGTCGAAGGCCTTGAACTTGTATCTTTAGATTTCCACAAAGATCATTAGCTTGACTCGACTGGCAACTAGAATTTAATTCATTTCTTCATTTACTACAATGATGTTTATATTTCTTATAGGCCCCCACAGCTCATTATATTCAATGGTTTCTTACCTCCTCTCAAGGTGATGGCAACAAACTCTTTGGACCTTGAAAATCATATTTATATCTAATTTTTTTATACGGCTTAGGCCGAAAATTAAAGCGACATTCGTTGTGCAAGTGCGTAGAATTACGAGAAGAATAAAATAATAGAAATAAAAAAATAGAAGTTGTATAAAGTGCGGCTCCCATGACAATTAACGATTGAAACTACTAAGACTGATGTTCATTCTAGGTAGAAGTCGCTGTGGCATGAGTACAATACTTATAGCGAGGCACATTGACTTTACAAAGCCGCTTACCTTCCGCATGTCTGTCTTTTGTCGGCTGTTGGTTGTTGATTGCGATCGGTTTCCAAAAAAATGACTTTCAATTTTGTTTCTTTTGCTTGGTGGTGGTGGTTGCCACAGTTTTCAGCTTGTGGTTGCAACAGGTTGCCAGCTACCTGCTGCAATACCTTTATATATTTTTTATTTCATAGTACACTGCGCAACAGGTGAATTTCTTAAGAACTTTGATTGCGATTAGAATTAACTGTTGTGTTGGAGTCTTTTTCAGTGTGTCAACTATTAACGTTTTCTCTTTGTCATGGCATTCGTCAACGTTTTGTGGGCTGTGTTGCTAAGCTTTAAAATAAAATGTTATTAGATAAACCTCTCATTTACTTTTTATTCCTTCTTTGCTTTGTAATTCGTTAACGTTTTTAAGGAAGTAATTTATTATCTTATAGCTACTAATAGCTATCCTTACTGATAACTCTTTCTTAATTTGTATCACGAGTGCACATGTCTTTCATCTCTGCTTTGCTTTGTCATTCGTTAACGTTTTCTGAACGCATCAGCATATTATTTTGAATTTTTTCTTCATTATGTCATTCGTCAACGTTTTTGTTTACTATTAAATGAAATTACAAGCTACTTTTACTAATATTTACTGCATCTGCTTTACATAGTCATTCGTAAACGTTACGTTAAAAAATAAAAAAGTATTTCACAGTCAAGCTGTTGCTAAACAGTGTAGACCTTAGACTGGATTATTAGAAGTGGCTGGCAGACTGTAGATGATTAGGCCAAGCGGCGAACCTGTTTTTTGAGCCAAACACGTTTTAGCCGGTCCTTGTTTCGGGTCTTAGATGTAGCAGGAACACGCCTCCTGCAGTTTCAAGGTTAATAATCCACGCAGCCAACGCGCAATTTACGACGCAGACCTTGACCTTGTCTGTGGACTCTCTAGCTCTGTCTCTCGTTCTCCTTTTCTTTGTCTCTGTCGATCCTATTTCCAACTTAGCTACTACACCTATTTTGTTGCTCCTTTTATCTGCTTTGCTTCGTCTGGTTTTCTCTTGCATAATTTATGTCTGAAAATCTAGGTTACACACACACACACATGTCTAGGCCCTGTTATCACACTGACTCTTCACATTATGCGCACGTCTTTTTCCATCCACTTTTGCTTATTCCTGTTTCTCAACTTCTTTTCCTCTTTTTTTTATTTTATTATTACTTTTCGCGTGCTTTTTTTTTGTTTTTGGTTTCCTTGACGTTTGGCGCATTTTCAAACGTTGCTTTTTGATTAAATTTTATGATATTGCCGCCTGGGCACACTTACCTACATTTTGGCTAAGAAAAGCAGACGAGGAAGACAATGGCAGAGAGAGAGAGAGAGAGAGAGAGGGTATGTGTGTGCGATTGAGTGAGAGGGGAATAAAACATAAGGTGTTCCTGTTGCTGTTTGAAACGAGTTTTTCCTACACTTGCTTTTCACATCTCCTTTTCGTAAGCGTGTGTAAGAGTGTATGTGTGTTTTGTAGTAGTAGTTGTTGTTGTTGCTGCTGCACATCAAACAGGTCGCGTTTTCTTTGCCATCGTCGTCGTCATCATTTATCGTTGTTGTTGTTTTTCCTCTTCTACTTTTACTTATTCGCTGCTTTGCTTTGCTTCACTTTACTTTACTTTTATTTTGCCTCAATGTTGCCACTTTCCCAACAACTTTGTCGTCTCCCTCCCACTCTCTTCGTCTTGTTTTCTTTTTCTCTTTATCTTTCTTCTTTTTCTTTATTTTTTTTTTTGCTTTTATCTCTCGCATATGTTTACCTTGCATACGTCCTTGAAGATTTGTCTTATTTTCGTTTTATATTTTGTTTATAGGTTTTTGTGTCTTGTGTGTGTGTGCTTTTATTGTTCGTTCGTTCCCTTTTCTTTTACTTCTTCTTCTTGTTTTTTCTTTTCTCTCCCCATTTTTGTTGTTGTTTGATTCAGCTGGTTTAAGTGGGTCGCACGCCTGGGCATCTCGTTTATGATGGGAAGGACGGGCGGGAATATTTTTATTCATAGTTGAAATTCCTGTTGCAAGTTGTTGTGGCATGCTGCTGATGTTGCAGTTGTATCGCTTGTAGTAGGACTCGTAATTGGCATTTCCTTCATATTTTGCATAACCAGCAGTGAAGACTAGCTAAGGAAGTCTTTAGTTCGATTTAATTGAAGCTCTTTAATTGAGCGGAAATATGCAGAAAGAGTTGGGCATATGCAAAGTTGTGGTTAGAAAAGGTTAGCTCACTTTAAACTAAACTTCTGGATACATCAAACTATTAAAACAAGAATTTAATAAATGATTGAATTTTTCGTCTTGGAAAATTATAAAAGAAAAGATATTATTTATAATTTATTAAAGGAAAAATTATAAAAAATTCTAAAATATCTTTCATCTCTAAAAATAATATCTTTTGATGCCGAGAAGAAATTGGAATGTAAAAATTCCTCAGTTCCAAAACATCTTGTATTCCAGATCTTTTCGTAATGCTTTGGTGTTAATGTCTCTTTTTTCTTAAAAACCCGACGAATACCCTCTCAAATATAAGCACTATATTCAATTCATTCCTCAATTCTTTAGCACAGCAGGCGGAACTCCGTTTCCTTTAATTTTTCCTTCCTTCTTTCCTTCTACCCACCCGTTCCTCACCTCTATCCTTCCCTTTTTTATACGTCTTGGAGAGCACTCGTGAGTTCAGTCACTTTATGCGCATGATTACTCAATTGTAGCTTAAAAGAATTAACAACAACAAATGCTATAAATAACACATTTTGCCGGTTGTTGTTGCTGCTGCTGCTGTTGCCGTCTTGTGTTGGCCATAATGTGTAAGCCAACACTTGGCTAGACTGAAGTCAAGTGTGCGAGATAGGGAGGGAGTAGATTGGGTTGGTAGAAACCAGTAACGTTCGTTCTGCTCTTGGAACTTGGCATTTGCTGGGGGTCTTGCTGCTGCCTATTATTAACTTGGCTACTTGGCTACTTGGCTTTGGCTGTGGCTTCTCTTTTACGGCCTGGCCATAACCATGACTTCTTGGCTCTAACTCTTTGAGGTCAACAAACAGCTGCTCTGAGCAGAGGCTGAGCTGGGAAATCGAGTAGTTCAAGCTTTGTGGTTTGTCTGAAGTCATGCGTTTACCAATACTTTGGACTACGTTAATACAACAACAACAACGACGACGACAACAGACACACACACTCACACACACACACACTCACTTATAGCCGGCAACTGAAAACCAGTTTCTTGTCTCACCGGCGGCCAAAAAAAAATCTTTATGAAAAAAAAAAGTTTCTCAAGCGTTTTGTGTCCGGCGTTTTTCTTGTTTGTAAGTTTAGTTCGCACGTTTTTTATTCAGCTTCTGCTGCTGCTTCTTCTTCTTCCAGCTCATTTTGTATTTTGGTTAGTTTTGACTGATTCCAGATTTGTGATCTGATCCGTCGTTTTTTTTTCTCAGCAGCCAAAAGTGTTGACTCTTCCGTTTCAACAGATTGTTAACGAAAATTGTAGTTACAAAAAAAGTCTATTAAATAGTATATTTAACGGAAGTTGAAATACTAAGGGGTATACAGGTACTTTATCCATATTATGTACATACATAAAATAAGTCCAAATTATGTACATGTATTTTGTGGATACATATTTTGTAAATTCATTGAACTGCCTTGACAACGTCTGTACTCGCAATGTTCTTATTTCGTCAACATTCTCGCACTCGAAATGAATTTTAATTTATTTGGATGGAATGCTACGGACATGCGTATATGTACAGATGTGTTGTGTATATGGTCGTCTATATATTAGGCAGTTATATGTTGCCTGCATATATAAAACATACATAAGTTTACACTATACACTTTTATGATGTAGAATTTTTTGTTTATAAACGTCTGGTCAACAGAAACTTTATCTTCGAAAGTAATTTACATTTGTCATTTACTTTCGATAAATTAAGGTTAAAATACAAGTAGTTAAATAATTATTTTTAGTAAAGTCTACTCTAAATAAATAATTTTGGGTGCTAACTATCGATAAGTAAGCGATAAACTATATTTAATACAAATGTATTTACTTCCATTGTTTACTATCTATAACTATTGGACATCAATGCTTATCAGGAATACAATTGTCTAGCGGTGGGCACGAAATCTGAATTCGGGAGCACTACAACAACAACATCAATAACAACCCATTAGAGCCTACCTAAGTTGTGAGCAGGCGCCACTGCGTGCCCACCGCTGGTCTAGAGCTTTAATATCTTATCATACTTAAGATTTACTATTGATATTTTGTTGTCACTTGACGTAAACTAATATAAAATTGATAACATAAGTAGTTCGATATATTAGTTTTAAGACTTTTTAAACTTATGAAATTAATTAATCCTATTGATTCTCAAACTTAGTTAACTATGCAAACTTTTCAATTTACTATCGATTAACAATTACCCAATTTTAGTTTTTTGGCAGAGCATTTAAGCTTCGTGATGTTGAATATTTTCTTCTTGCTATTAATGGGAGGGAATTGACTTGGTCTGGTCTGGTCTGATCGGACATGGCCTGTGTTGCCCTGTGTTCGTTTTCTGGTTGACAGTCAAAGAATACAATTAACATAATTTACTTACCAATACAATAACAACAACAATACACAGACAAAATAAAGAAAAAACACGACAGAGCGACTTCGTTTGTTAGTTTGTAAGTTTTAGCAAATTTGGCAAATTTGCGCTTTGTTGTCAAAGCTAGAGGATATAAGAGGTGAGACTAAGGGGAGAGGGGAAATGCGGGGGTGTTGAGCAGCTGAACAATTTGTAGGTGCTTAGACCTTGTTATGGCAACAGCACAATAAAAAAGAAGTAGAGTTTGTTGGGAAATCGATTTGGTTTCTGGGAATCGCTTTGCCTTTGGCTTACAACTCTTATGTTTATGTGTATGTGTTTATATATGTGCATGTAAATTAATGGATACTATTTATATACTTAACATAACGATAAGCAGCTGTAAAGTTGTGGACTTATCAGCTGCCACAGGAAGTTTGTATTGTAATCAGCAAATGTTGTTTCATTTCTTCAAAAAAAAAAAAACTAAAATAAAAGAAAAAAACCAATAAAGCATATCAAATAAATATTCTTTTTTTAAATATTTTGCATTTAGAGAGAGAGAGCAAAATATAATATAAGAGACAGACATCAATTGAAAGAAAGAGCGAGAGATATCGCACATAAAAATCAGCAAGAAAAAGTTCCCAATCACTTTTATTTTTATATATGTTTATTTATTTATTTTTTTTCTGTTTCGTATGTTTACTTTCAAAAAGAAAGAAAGTTTTATATGTAGATTACATACATATTTGTGTATATAGATGTATACAATACATGCATATATATAGAAATTTTGGGCAGACTGCAAAACTACAATTTGCAATGCAAAAGATATGCAGAGAAATAAAAAAAGGGACAACTTGGTTTTTTTTTTTAATTTTGGGATTTTGGGTTTCAGTTTGTTGTTTTACATACATATGTAAATTTATGCATATCTAAAATTTGCTTTATATAGACACAGACATACATATGTACATATAGATATGTATGTGACAGACAGACATACATATGTACATATAGATATGTATGTGACAGACACACGAAACTGTCGTTTCCATATCGCTGCCTTGAAATCTGCATAAATGATGATGATTTTTTCAGCTTGTGTTTTGTTTTCTTTTTCTTTTTTTTTGTATTTTGATTTCTTGTTGTTTTAGCTTTCGTCATTTGGAGTTGTTTTTGTTGTTCTTGCTGATGCTGTTGGTCTTCAAGTTCTTATAAATGTGAAATATTTAGCATACACATGGCTCCAATGGGCTCCAGAGATTGTCGATTGAGTCTGCTCTGAGGTCCCATCGACTGTCCCAAGGGAAGCGATTTGGCTTTGGCTCTGACTTGGCCTCTGAGTGTTGTTCTGGCTTTGCTTTTGTATTGAAATTTTGCTAATTTATTTTTTTCAATTATTTGGCATACCCTGTAGATTAGCAAGGGGTATATTGAAATAACAATATTATTATTATTAAAACTATTTTTAGTTATTTTTATTATTTAATTGAAATAATTAAATATTTTAAAGCACACTTTCTGGCGAAATCTCAATAACAAGCAATAAGTATAGGGTATCTCACAGACGCAGGATACTTAACTGTACTATCAGTTGTAGCTTCATGTACAGTCGGAACCAGTCGAAAAAATTTAATTTTTTTTTAGAAATGTTCCTTATTTTTTTTATAAGCATGGTTTAATAGCACATGCCTTTCTGCCTTTCCCTACTCTAGATTAAGTTGTATGTTGAATATGCAATTTACAGCGATTTTATTCTCAAGCTGTTTTTTTTTTTTTTTTAATGTGGATTTTGTTTGGGGCTATCCAAAGGCATGAAACCATAAAAATGGCAAATTAACCATGTGTCAGTGTATGTGTGTATGTGTATGAGTATCTTTTTGAATGTGTTTGTGTGTGTGCAAAACCTTTTGCAAGTGAAGCCACAAACAAAACAGCTACAGACACACATACATACACACACACACACACACATATAAAGCTAAGGCAGCTTGAAAATGGCACGTTTTGAGGTCCGTCCAAGTCCAATCAAGCCAAGCAGCGACGTAGAGTGAGTGACTGCCAACGTCGCTGTCGTTGTCATCGCTGCTCCCCTTTGCCATGCTGTTCGACGGCCCTGGCCTGCTGGCGATGGGCAGCGCTGCGCTGCTTCAATCAGCGTCGCGTCGCGTCGCAGGCAGCCTAGCAATTTATCCAGCGATGCATATTAAGCCTCACGATTTGTATTTGTATTTTCCTCTCTGTTCGTCAGTGTGTCTGTCTGTCTATCTGTCCTGTCCTGTCTGTCTGTGTGAGTCAGCCAGCCCTGCCAATTCCCCTGCTCTCTGCTGCCTGTCACTGTGCTGTTGTGTCGCCATCTCACTCCCTCCGTTGTACATGGATATGTGAGAGTTCAATTTCAGTTCAGTTCAGTTCAGCGCTCACAACAACGGTTCACATTGAGTTGATTCTGTTTTATAAGTTTTCAATTCAACATCGTTTGCGGTTGTGCTCCTCTCTCCGCTTTGCTCTCCACTCAACTGCACTGCACTGCACTCACTCTCCACTTAACTCACTGCTCTACTCTCTCTTCTCATAAACAAGGCAATGTCTCTCCTTGTCTGTCCTCACTAAATGACCAAATGACTAAATGACTGAATGGTCGGCACTTCCTGTGGGTGCTATGCTCTCTCACTCTCCCGCTCTCTCTCTCTCTCTCCCGCTCTCTCTCTCTCTCTCTCCCGCTCTCTCTCTCTCTCTCCCCTTGGTCACTTATGGAGGTGTCATTGTTGTTGTCGCATTGAGTTTGCATATCTTAAGCTTTGCATAATTGAAGCTTTGATTTGAGAGATGTTAAAAACATTTAAGGAATAGAAATTGAATGAGTTTCCGATAGCCATCGCATTGTTGCTTTTGTTATTCAAATGGTATCTTTAATGGAAAATGCCATTTAAGATTATCTAAGCACTCAATATCTTTATAATATTTAAATATCTCCAAAATTTCATTTAAGTCAACATCCATCACCTGTTTGTAGGTTAAAACTTCCCGTTTTCGTTAGCCAACATTTGTATTTGCTTTCATTTTAAGTTGACCAGCTGCTTGAATGCTTATTTCCTGTGTCCTTCTCTGATGTGGGTGTCGTTGATGCTCAACAAGTGAAGCTCAAGCTAAATTTTTGCAACTCTCTCTTTTATCCTCTTTGCACAGCTCACACACAATTTAAACGGTAAAATACTTATTTTTGACTCAAAGTGGCCGGTACCGTTATCCTACGTGGGAGCAGAGCAGCGCAGCAGCTGCTACTGTTGTTGTTGCCGTCCATTTAACAGCTGCTTAACATACATATGTACAAGTGTGTATGTGTGTATGTGAATTAAATCGGCACTTGTGCAACTTCTCAGCTGCTGCTGCTCCACATGTTGTCTGTGCTCTCTCTCTCTCTTTTACTTTTTCGCTGTGCCCCCGTTTAACCATCTATCCATTGCCCCATCCCCATCTCTCATTCCTTGGCTGCGTCTTCTTCCTGTCTGAGACAACAGCTTCTTATGTGCCATTTTCTATATTTTCTTTTGCTCGTAGACAAGGCTATAAAAATTGCTTAGTTCTTAAAGCTCTTTTCTGCGCCACGCTTTGTGCTTCTGCTGCTGTTGCTGCTTCTGTCGCTGCTGCTGCTGCTGCGTCTGCTTGTCTGGCGCGTAGTTGTTATGGCTGCTTGCCTCCGCTCTCACCTTCCCCCTTAGTCTCCCCCACTTGCGTTTTTATCTCATCTTCTTACTCGCACTCGCTTCCCACACGTTATTTGTTTTGTCGACGTCGCTGTCGCTGCTGCTGCTGCTGCTGCTGCTGCTGCTGCTGCCGCCGTTGTCGCTTTGCTTTTCTGCTTGTATTTTATTATTATTATTTTTCGCGTTATTCTGTGTTTTGCTCGGCAGTTTCTTTGGAAAAATTCAACTTTTACTTTTTGTTTTCTTTTACGTATTTGCCTTCTGCCTGCTGCCGCTTGTATGCGTACGTCGCGTGTGTGTGTGTGTATTTGACTTTGAGCATTTTTTAAAATTATTTTTTTTTGTTGCTTTTTATATATTTTTCATTGCGCCGTTTTTTGTTTTGCTCGTCGTATTTAACGCTCGCTACGCTTTGTGCCGGCAAGTGTTCTCCTTTATTGTTTTTCTTCTTTTTTCACTCAGTCTCCCTCTCCCTTTCTCTGTCTGTCGTCGCTGTGTCTATCAATTGAATTGCTTTTATGTTTTATTTCAACAAGTCCATTTCTCTCCCATATCAAAAGTCGCGCTTTACGTTTACGTTTTACGTAGCAACGTACTACGTACGCACACTTACATACACACATCTATACGTAGCTCCACTCATTCATTCATACGTTTTCACTTCTTGCGCCCCCCGCGTGTGTTTGTGATTCTGTGAATCTGTGTGCATGAATATGTGAAGTATTCGCCGGCCTCTTTCAATCTAAAATTGCGTTTTTCCCTTTTCATATATTGTAGTATGTATGTTTGGCCAACGCTTTCGTTCGTTTTGACTTTCTTTATGACTGCGCTCTGCGCCTGATGTTTTTGTGTGTTGATGTTTTTATGGCCTCTCATTTTTTATGATTGAAGGTCGTTTGTTGTCGTCGCCCTGTTTTTGCATTAATCTCTCTCTCCTTTTCTTTTTCGCAGCCAATTTGTTTACATTGCTTTTTGCCATGCTAGACTTTTGAGCAGTTTGACATGCATTGGGGACTGAGTGAGACTGAGACTCGCAAACTATGCGTGCAAATTATGTGTGCTAAATTGCGCAGCTTTTGAAAGCTTGCAATTTGTACAGTTGTTGTTTATGCGCTTTCATTACATTTTTCTTTACTGCTGTCTCGCCATACTCTGTTAATTTATTACACACAGACACAGACGCATGCAAAACTCATTAATATGCGCTTGTTGTTGCTATTTTGTAGTTTTTGAACACCTTTCAAGTCGTCACAACAACAAAAACAACAACACACATAATGAAGCTATAAAAGCAAACGAAACGTCGAAAAAAGTTCAATAAACTTTTTGCTGCTAGCGAGCGACAGCGACAGCTACAGCTTCTTCTTCTTCACCTTTTTATATTGCTGGAACAATCGGCATTAGTTTAATTTAACTCTCGCGCTCTCTTTACCTTTTTTTTTGCCGATTGAAACACCCGCTACAAAGCTACGTTCCACTCTCTACTCTCCGCTCTCGCGCTCTCTCTCTCTCTCTCTCTCTCTCTCGGCTCTGCTTAGTTGCCATTGGTAAATTTGGCTCGCGTGTAAAACTCAATCAGCACTTGAGTAATTTCGTAATTTACTTGCGCACCAATTTTTTTCATTTTTTTTTTTATTCTGTCTTTTGTTGAATTGTTTGCCATTTTATTGCTGTATTTTTGCAATAGATTTTCAGCTGTAAATTACTTCCTCGAAAGGGCACAATCTTTAACTCAATTGCTGTGCTGTGTGATGTTCTAAAGCTGTGTTGTATGTACATTTGACTTTAATTTAATTAACGCTGACAGTCGCATTTTCCCAGGCCCACATACACATGCACAGATATTATCTGTATATGTGTGTGTGTGTGTGTGTGATCATTCATTCGCCACAATTTACGTTTTGTCATTATGGACGGATTTCTTGTCTTGCTTTGTCAATTAGATGAAATTGTTGCTGAACGTTGCTCGGCTCTCTCGCTCTCTCAGTGGCTCTATCTCGCTCTCTGTTGTGATTGAAACTGTCGATCTTTGTCTCTCGCATAATGATCCATTCACAAGCTCCAGCGGCGAGCCAAAAAGCAACTGGTTTGGTTCCGCTTTCGAAAAAGCCCCAAAAGCTTACAACGCGTGCACCCCTGGAATTCTTTAAATACACACGCGTGCAAACACATACATACATGTGCATATTGTTAACCACACGCATACACATACATACATACTTCAATATACACATCAAAGCGTGTGGCGTTTTGATTGTCTTTAATTAATTATACATTTTTAGCTAATTTGCAAATTTTCTCTTTTCTGTCTCGTTACAGGTAAATATATCTATCGACAACCACAACAAATACGAACAACAACAACAGTTTTATAAAGGGTTTATGGATTTGCAGTATAATTTAAAGTTTGCTTTGGCCAACAAACTTTTAAGTTTGCTTTTTTAAACAGTGTTTTTTTTTTGGTTGGTGCTGACGTCAGTTGTGGCTGTAACAAAATGGCAAACTAATTGAGTTGAACTTAGTTTTGGGCTTAGTAAGTGTTTAAAAGAATGCGATTTAATGGAGAAAGACGGGAAATTAGCTAAATTCCTATATATAAAAGAAAACTGATGACAAAATAACTTGACTTTAATTGTCGTATATTTGATGAATGGAGGGATATTGATTTTAAGTAGATTTAGTTTTTGAAGTTTTTTTTTTTGCATTAAATAATCTATAAATCTATAATATCTTTGCTCACTGCCACGCCCCCCTTCTTTCTCATTCTCTTCTGCCAATAAACCAAGTGGGAAATAAGAAGCTCACACATTTCAAAGGAGAAAATAAAATAAAAAGCTCATTTGCATGCAATTATTTTGCCTTATGATAAAATTCAAACTCTAAACCAAATTCAACCCCCCAAACCCCTCGCCAAGCTGTGGAAAACACCCCCTCCGAATGAAGTAAACCCTGTAAACTGATGCTGATAAAGTGAAAAAAAAGAAGAATGCGACTTGTACTTGAATTTCAATATTGATGCCCTGTAATTTGCTACAAAATCAGCATCAATGGACATTTCATCAAGTTGCAAACAGGGAAAAAATTGGGAGAAAAAAAATCGAAACCTTTGGTAAAAAAAAAGAAATTTAAACACAAATGACAAATGCACGCAACAGTAGTAGATGAAGAGGAATAGGAATAGGAAGGGAAAGGAAAGGAAGATGAAGTAAAAAATGCTAAATGAAATTACGGTACACACGGCATCTTCCCTTGCTAAAGCTATCTGTCTCTCTCACTCTCTCTCTCCTGCTCGCGGTACCTCACTCTTGTTCTTTATGTGGCAAGGATGCAAATGCTGAAATTTTAAACCCTTGAATGTGGCCATTGTCTTTGATAGGACACTGCACGCTGGGCGGGTGGAAACGAGGGGGCGGGTGACGATGGAACTTGCTGTCCATATTTACCTACACTCTACTATGCTCCTTAGTTTTCATTCCATATTCCTCCCAACACTCCCCCCAACCATTGCCCATTTGCCAACTGGGCTGTAAGTAAGCGCTTTTAACCATCTATTTTTTTTTTACATATAAAAATATATAATTTTTTTTGTTGTACTGTTTTTGCTGTGTACCCTTTGCCTTTCTTTTTTTATATTTGTCTTCCTTCCGCTCATTTGTCTGCTTCGCGATTTTCCCTCTTTTTTGTATTTTTAATTGTATTTAGTTACATTGGTAATTATTGATTTTTATTTCAGTATAGTGTGTATAGGAGTACAGTTTTTGTATTTTTTATCGCTAGAACTCTCTTTGAGAAGAAGTTTAGCTTAAAACAATTCCATTTTAATTTAACTCTGAATTCGTATTCTATAAAAGTAATAATTATAAGGTAGAACGATGCAAAGCTGTAATAAAATTAAAAAAAAAATGTTTATTTATAAAATCAAAATAATATTCTTGCTATAATTAAAGACGCTAACAGGACGATATTATCGATAGCATAGTCAAGTTAAAATTTAAAAACAGGGACTGAAAGTAACTGTTATTGATCAATGCGATTTTTGTTTAAAATACATCAAATTGTTTGTAAAAACAGAATCTCTGCAAACAGCCAGTAAACTTATACAGTCGAACTTCCCTAACTCGAATCACCATTATCCACGAAAAAAGGTTCGAGTTAGGAAGACTTCGAGTTAGGGAAGTTCGAGTATTTAAGATTTAAAAAAATAAAAGTCTCGAAAGACTTTTATTTCTGAGGGAAAAAAAAAGGTTCAAATAACTATTATTTTTGAATTGAAAACATATGTCTTTAAAGACTTTTATAATTTGAAATTGATTATAAAAGTATTTTTAGAAGATGATAACCTTATTTAATCAATAGAAAAAAAATAAATTTAATCATTATTTTTTATTTATATAATAAAAATCCATATTAATTGTTATAATTAATTTATAAAGTAAAAGTCTTTAAGTAATTATTTAATAACAGTTGCGGTCCCTGTCTAAAAGTAATGCTCTCTATCTGAGTTTATTGCTTTGATTCATATTGAGCTTTCAAGTTGCATTTATGGTTTGGACAGACTTTGCCTTTGGTCAAGTCTTTCCAATTTCTGCTCTTCATTTCGCAGCCATATTTTTTCTGCTATTGTTGCTGTTGTTGTTGTTGTTGTTTTTGCAGCCACTGTGTGCGCTCGGTTTTCAATTATATGTATGAGTATGTGTTTGTGTGTGTGTTTGTGTTTTTGTCTTTGTCTTTATCCTGTGACTTGTTTCTGCTTTTTAAGCTATATATCACTCATACGCAGCGTTGGCTTCATTTTCATGCACTAATTGCGTTAGAATTTCAATGGAGATCTGTGCATGTGCCATACCCTCCCTCCCTCCCTCTACCGTATCTCTATGTACCCCTCTTTGCACTCGTCTCAGCCCCCAGCAGCTGCTGAAATGGCAGCTTAACCCGAGCCCGCTGTGATTTGACTTTGGGTCACATGAAGATTTTTTAATTGGAACTTGTCCTCTCGCCCCTCTTGATAATCGAAGCCTGTGCAAACAGTGGGCGTGGCCTGAGCACTGATTTCGTTTCATCTCCATTTTTTTTTCTCTTTTTTCTTCTAGAGGGTTGCTAACTGCCATTTGTAACAGTTTTTTTTTTTAAAGATTTCTTTGCAACCTTTTTTTTTTTGCTGTTGTGTCGCTCTCTTTTTATTTTTACATAAGTCCAAGTCCAAGTTTCAGTTAAGACCCAGTTCCTCCCACTCTTCTGCTGTTTTCTGTTGGCCATTAGAGCGTCGTCAGCGTCGACGTTGACGTCGGCAACGTAATTAAAAACAAGAAATACTTTGCAACAACAACAACAACAATAAGAGCAACTGAGATAGAAAAAAATGTGCCAAGAAACTGTTGGAGGCAAAGCTCCTAGCAGCCTGTTCTAAAGGCCTGCATATTTATTTAAATTTTGTATGCCAAACTCTTCTTTTTTTTAACTTTTTCTTATAATACCCTAAAAGGGTTGAGAATATGAAGCTTGATTGCTAGGTTTGAAGGGTATGTGTAGGATGCAGAAATTTATTTATTCTTGTTCTCGAGTATTCGAAAAATCATTGATTTTATAAAATATATACTACAGATCTTCCTTTTTTTTAAAAGAAAACATATAGCAATAGCAAATAAGATAAGTTTTAGAGTATATTTGTGAATCAAATTTAAAAAAAATATAATTAAATAAAAAGTCTTTGAGTTCGATAATTTCACTTATTTCACCTTATGCTTAAGTTTACAATTAGATCAAGGCTTATACTATGTTTTTAAGGAAAACAAAGAGTATCTTAACTTCATCTTCCTAAAGTCTTCATTCCTCTTCTCTTACTTCACTTGTTGTTGTTTTTAATAAAGTGCCGAGTGACAGGCACTCGCAAAAAGGCCAAGAAAAGAGCGCGCTGCTGCAAAAAAGTTGCGTAAATTTTGTTATGTACTCCTTTATTTAATTTTTTTTTTCGTTGCTTTTTGCTTTTTAATATTTTTTTTCGTAATTTTCTTCTTTTTTTTTTTTTGTTAACTTAAATAAATAAATAAGGCGTTGGGGCGGCCCGTGGGCAACGTCGCGTTGATGAGCCGCAGCAGCAGCAACAACGACAACCACAAGAACTCAGTTGAAACCGCACCAGCCGAAGTCGAAGCCGAACCCCTCAATCCCATGCTTCTCCAATTCAGCTTCCAACCTTCAGCCTGAGAAACCCTTCCAAGCAATCATGCATCCTTTACTGACATGCCCCCGTTGCGCCTCGCGCATCATGCCCCGTAGTTCCGTTTCCGGCGCCAGCCATTTGCATCTACAGCTGCGAAAAAGTCGACAAAAAAAAAAGCTGAGAATTTCTTTCATTTATTCGAAGGTTCTCCTTACCAGCATCATCTCCATGCCCAAGTTTCGTTCTCATATATGTATGTACATTCATACATATATATTTTTCGTGTCGAAGAAGAAAAGATTTTTTTTTTTTAAAACTCACAAGTGGAAAGTGGACGTTCATTGTGGGCGACAGGGGTCAGAAAAAAATGGAGAAAGGGTGGGAGTGAAAGTCAGAACGGTCAGGGGGATGGGGAGGAGGGGCTTGGTGTGTAACGGGTACACAAATTTTCAACCTACTCAATTTTTCGCCTTAATTTCTTTTTGTTTCTTCGACTGCCAAGGGACACCGCAGCAAGAAACAGGCGGTAATAAGAATTTTTTCTTTAGTTCTCTCTCAGCCTTTTCCCTTTTCCTTTCCCTTGCCCTCTTCCTCTTCCTCTTCCTTGTTTCTCCCTTAACTCCCTTGCTGCTTCCGTGCCTTCTGTGCGTGTGCGCCGGAGTGTTTTTTCCGTATTTTTAATTTAAAATGCGAAGCATGAAAAAAAAAAACAGCAGAAAATATCAAATGCGCTTGGGGTTGAGCCTGGCAGAAAAAAAAATTGTTGAAAAAATGAAAAGCAAAGCATCGTCGTCGTCGTCGCACTGCTTAAAAGAAAAACTTCTGAAGTAAATATTTGTCTGTCCAATTGCTGCGACGACTGCCAACTGCAATGTTGCCCCCAAAAGAGGGCGTGGTGGGCCAAGACTGGCTTGCCAGTCTGCTAACTGGACTCTCCAGTCTTAGTTTAAACCAATGTTGACCATGCCAAAAACCCAAACTCAACTCCAAACCCAAAACCATAATGACTGTGAGCCAGCTCCCAACCCAAACCCCAGAAAAACAATTCTTTTTTTTTTGCTATACTTTTGTCTAACTGCGTTTCTGTCCGTCCGTCTGTCCACTGGCCATTTACAAGTGTAGGTGCCAACTAAAAATGGGTGTGGCTTCTTTTTAACAGTTCGTTTAGGTTACAATGCAAGGCCTTATTGTGTTTTAACAATTTGCAAACGCTCAACTTTGTAACATTATAAAGAAAAATCGTTGCAGCCAGTGTAACGTTTAAGGATAACGTACAAAGAAGAATTGACAAAATTGTGAATGAAAGAATTGCAGTGATTTATGTGAGATTAAAATGAGAAAAGAATAGAGAGAGAGTAAAATATAACGATAAATAAAGAGATAAAGAGAGCCAGTGTAACGTTAAGGATAACGCACAAAGAAGAATTTCAAAAATTATGAGAGTAAATAGCAGAGGTTTACGTGAGATTAAAAGGAGAGAACTACAGAGAAGGAGGGAGACAAAGTGAGAGATAAGGATAAATATGAGATAAAGAGAGAGTTGTCAATAAAAAAAAAATCAGATCATAACTCACCTTGTGCTTTACCAGAAATCTGAGCTATTGACTTGGGTTAAAGCTACTTGAGAATTATAATAAGGAAACTCTTCAAATCTCTCTGTACATCACAATCTGAATACTAATTGCAACTGCATTTTTTCTGTTTATTTTAGGGTCTGTTACGCACCGCGGAACAATTGAAAATCAAAGGACTCTGTGAGCCGGCTGAGAATGCGGATGATTTGAATGACGCTGCATCGGCGACGATAACCGTGTCGGAGAATATACAACAGGCGGTTGTTGGCAATATTGTGAATGCGAGCCTAGTGCCCGGCGCGCCCTCGCCCACAATCGAGCAGCAGCAGCAGCAACACCATCAGCAGCAACAACAGCAACAGGCACAGCAGCAGCAGCAGCAGGAACATCAGCAGCAGGTGCAACAACAGCAGCTGGTGAACAGTGCATTGTTGGCGCAGCATAGTCTGGCAACAAACAGTGGCATACAATTGACCAATGCGGCAGGGCAACAGCTGCTAAGCAACACAAGTGGCAGCAGTAGCAGTCTGCAACAGTTGCAGCAACAGCAACAACAACAGCAGCAACAGTTGCAGCCAACGCCGCGTAAATCGCGATTGCGTAAACGTTCAAAATCGCCAGATTTGCAACTAGGTGGCAACGCCACAGGGCAACAACCACAGCCGGCACATTACCAACAACAGCAACAACAACAGCAGCAGCAGCAACAACAACAACATCATCAACAACATCATCCACAAACGATACTCATTCAGGGACAAAATCAAACATCGATCGTTAGTCTACAACAAACAGCGGACGGCAATTATATACCAGTTGCGACAACTGGCGACGATTCTGATAGCGATAATAAACCGCAAAAGATTTGCAAAACCGAACAATCGGTGGCCTCGCCGGCATCCAACTCGTCCACATCGAATAATGCCGCATCTGGCGTGAGCGGCCAAGCGATTGTGACACAAATTGTAGTAGCGCGCGACGGAAAAGATAATAAAATGACTAGTTTAGGCATGGGCATGGTAAGTGTCGCCGCAGCGAATCCCAAGCTGCGAGTCGTCTCTATATCGTATACATACATATAAATACATTTATATGTATCTCACTTCCCAACTCACACACTTCCTATTTTAAAATCCTCACACACACTCACTCCCTCTCTCTGTCTGTGATATGTGATCTTTTTGTCTAACATATATTACCCATTTCCATTTTCCATACAAAATGTTTGTCCAAATATTTAGAACGGCGGTCTGTTGGGCGTGCCCATGGGATTTCTGGACTTTACACCGGAGCCACCAGCACCATCGGCCACACCAGTCACCGTAACGGAACATGTCGATCTATCGTGCAACCCCAGCACCGATACACGCGATCTATCAAGTGAGTTTCGGTAGTGGTAGTCCAATTAATAAATATCTAACAACACTTTACATTTTTGCAAGTCAACGAATTGTTTAGATTTGCATTGATTAAAAGTGTGGCAACGCCAGTTTGTTAAGTTGGGCGCACTTGCTCATAATTAACAGTGATGCCAAATATTTTCCGGAAATAAAGACAAAACGACCAAAGAAAACAGAAAAAATAGCTGAAACACTAAAAAAAAAAGACAGAAAAACAGGCAATTTTTTTTTTTTTTTTTTTTACAAGTTTTGTGTCGACGCAAACCGTATCTGCAGAAGATAAAATATGCATATAATTGAAAAATTTTATAATATATCCATTTACCTAATTGTCAGAATTGCATTTAACGTGTCTATTTCTAGACGGTTCCTTACATTTAATTTTTACCAAACTAACTTGGCTAAAAACCCTCTCTACTTCTGCATTCGACCATGGCAACGATAGACGAGTCAGAGCGAAAGTGACCACTTCTGAAAAAGGGTTGTTGCCTGCAGAGTTTCAATATTTGTTTGCTTCGGACCAAAATTTTTACGTATTTTTAACATTCTACCATTTTAAGAGGTGAATTTTGGCGTACTCGGAAAGTGTTCCACATTTAAAAAGTTCCAAAATTGGCAGTATAGAATATTTTTTGGATTCAACTAAATTGAATCTAACAAAAAACACCAGATTTTCAGAGAGAAGATGTTTGAGATGTTTTCCGGCTAAAGCAGTTAAAAACCAGACAAGTCTATCAGAAAAAAGGCTAAATTGGCAACACTGATAATTAATATTGTTAGCTTGTTAAGTTGGCTTCAACAGAACAAGAAAGATGAAAAAACGTACTAAGTAAAAAATATTTAAGTAGTTTTATCATTTATCATTTCATAAGTAACTAGAATACAAAAGAGCATATAAACTTTTTATTAAAATTTTTGAAAAGGCAAAGTTAATGTAATAAAACAATCCTGAAGTATATTTGTATTATTTATAAATGTCTTGGACTCCAAACTAAATGTATGATTTCATATATTTTATTATAGATCCCACCGAACCGCTCGACATAGACAATCATTTGGCTCAGCAAATCCATCGGCTCGATCAATCTCCCATGCACTCGATATCGCATCATCATACGACCGGCGACGAGAGCAACTCGAATTTGGTGCAGCATATCAAAAGCGAAGTGATTGAGGCAAAGCACTTGGCGCATGTGCAACAACAACAACAACAACAACAACAACAGCAGCAGCAGCAGCAGCAACAGCAGCAACAACAACAGCAGCAACATGCACATCATCATCAGCATTTGCATGCTCAGCAATTGTTGGCGCAAAGTCAGCAACAACAACAGCAGCAGCAACAACATCAACAACAGCAGCAACAACAGCAGCAACAACAACAGCAACAACAACAGCAGCAACAGGCAGCAGTGCATGGTCAGCATGCCACGCATGCCACACATGCGGAAATCAGTGGTGCCACTGTCATGGAGATTGATCCGAGCCAGATCAAGCATGAGCCGGGCATGATAATAACGCCAGAGATTGTCAATATGATGTCAACTGGGCATATGGGTAAGTTAGAAAATAATTATTTAGGGTATTCAGAAACTCTAATATTTGTGTTATTTGATAAAATGATATATGCTGTAATGACAACAAACACACAGAAAAAATTGTACACACCAAACAAGCCCTGAGTTATGTATACATAATTTGTCGCATTGAGACAAAATTATAAATAGAGAAAGGTTGCCAGACTGTTAAAAGTATATAACGAAATATGGTCACACTGAGGTTGGTATTAATATTAGTTGTAGAAGTAAGTAATTTTTCTCTCTCTGGTGGCTCTATGGTTAGAGTCACGGATCTGTCAGAATTAGAACTTTCAGTTAAAGAACTAGGACTCGAATCACACAAATGACAATTTAAGTGATTGTCACTTACGAAAGATTTTAAATTTACATAAAGAGATGCAAATTACTTTAAATTATTAAATTGATTTTATAGTGGCAAAATCATTAAAAAAGACAAGAGTAAGAGAGGGTAAAACCAAACGCATGAGCGTGAACGAAATAGCTTTATACAAAACAGTTGTTCATTGAAATTTAGCTGAATGATATCATAAGTACGACCACAGTGTAATAAATTTGTCAAATAACACAAATATCATAGTTTCTGAATACCCTTAATAACTTAATTTTCTAAATACCTGCAACTAATTGGGGGCAATTTACTTACAGACATGTACAACTCGGATACGAGCGAGGACTCAATGATGATCGCCAACGGTTCGCCGCACGATCAAAAGCCGCATTATACGAATTTGGATCAGCAACACGGCGGCCTGGGTGGCAGCGTTTGCGGCCCCGGCGCCGGTGGTGTTGGTGGTGGTGGCGGCATTGGTGGTGATGGTAGTGCTGGCGACGTCAAAGGTCAGTTTAATGGTCCCAAAGCTTGGACACAAGATGATATGAATTCAGCTTTAGATGCATTAAAGAATCAAAACATGAGCCTGACGAAAGCCTCTGCCATTTATGGCATACCATCAACGACATTATGGCAACGTGCTCATCGTTTGGGCATCGAAACGCCTAAGAAGGAGGGCGGCACCAAATCATGGAACGAGGATGCATTACAGAATGCATTGGAGGCATTGCGATCGGGTCAAATATCGGCAAATAAAGCATCAAAAGCGTTTGGTATACCCTCATCGACGCTCTACAAGATAGCGCGTCGGGAGGGCATACGGCTGGCGGCGCCATTCAATGCCGCACCAACCACGTGGACACCCGAGGACTTGGAGCGTGCATTGGAGGCGATACGTGCCGGTAATACGTCTGTGCAAAAAGCAAGCGCTGAATTTGGTATACCGACAGGTGAGTTTATCCCATTCCATTCCTATTGCCAGTACCAACTCGCTACGAATCGTTACTCTTTGTTCCTCAGTGGCTGCTCGTTACAATTGACCTGAGACTTGCTAGTAGAGCTGGAGAACTATCGATAGTCGGCTTGATCGATAGCCGACGATAGTAATTTCAAAACCATCGATAGTCGACAATAGTCGACAATAGTGCTATCGATAATCTACGATAGTCCCGGACACTGAAAAAAAAACTTAATTTTCTAACTTCACATAACAAAATAATAGCTTTTTATATATATATTTGGAAACTCCATTTAATATTCCTTCGAATGGTGCAAAAATATTCTAAACCAGGGGTGGGCGGCCTGTACTCTCGGAGTTAAGCAGCTACTCTCATACTTATTCGGCGCCGTGATGTCGCACACAAGCAGCTCGAGTCGAGGCGTCATAAATCAATTAGACACGGTCAGCTCGCGAACAAGCTAGCAACAACAACGCACACAGGCAGCTCGAGTCGAGGCATTAGCAACAACAACGCACACAGGCAGCTCGAGTCGAGGCGTCATAAAAGCAATTAGACACGCTCAGCTCGCAAGCAAGCCAGCAACAACAACGCACACAGGCAGCTCGAGTCGAGGCTGACATCGCTACGCGCCGCGCCGAAGACCTTTTTTTTTGCTCGCACATTATTTGGGTGATCGAGTAGGTAGACGCGAAAAAGGTTGTTGTTGTAGTTGTTGTTGTAGTGCTCCCGAGGTCAAATTTTGCGCCCACCCCTGTTCTAAACCATTAAGTACCCATTGAAAATTTTGAATTTTTGTAAAAATCTACTTTCAACACCTTTTTCCTCGGTCTCAAAAAAAAATTTTTTTGATGCGAAAAAATTCTTAAGAGTGACTGCAAAAAGAAATTTTCAAAAATCTCTTCGCTAGTATTTTTAGTACAGTCGAACTTCCCTAACTCGAATCACCATTATCCGAGAAAAAAGTTCGAGTTAGAGAGACTTCGAGTTAGGGAAGCAGAATTGTATGAAATTTGCTCGCTATTGCCACTCGATTTTGTTCAAGTTAGAGAAAATTCGAGTTGGGGAAGTTTGAATTAGGGAAGTTCGACTGTATTTAGTAATGATTTTTTTAAAAATAGCTACAAAGCCACTTGTTGGATGATAGAGAAGAAAAATGGGGCTAAAATAGTTAGGGTATTCAGAAACTATGATATTTGTGTTATGTGGCAAAGTGATAACACTGTAGCTAGTGAGTGACCTTTTTAAGTTTCTGTTGTCGTATTTATGATAAATCCCCAGTTCAATGAGTTTAATTTCAATGAATAGCTGTTTTGTGTAAAGCAAGCATTTTCATTATTTTGTTTACGCTCATGCGTTTGGTGTCACCGTCTTTTACTCTTGTTTTTTTTAATGCTTTTGCAACTGTAAAAAATCAATTTAATAATTTAAAATAATTTTTATCTCTATATTTAAATTTAAAATCTGTTCTAAGGGACAATCACTAAAATTTAAATTTGTGGGATTCGAACCCTAGTTATTTAACTGAAAATTCGAATTCTGACAGGTCGGTGACTCTAGCCGTAGAGCCACAGGACCAAGAAAAATTATTTACTTTTACAACCAATACCAATACCAACCTCAGTGTGACCTTATTTCGTTAGATACTTTTAACAGTCTGGCAACCTTTCTCCTTTTGAAATTTTGTCTCAATACGACGAATTTTGTATACATACCCCAGGGCATGTTTGGTGTGATATACTTTTTTCTGTGTGTTTGTTGTCATTACAACATATAACACTTTGCCACATAACAAAAATATTAGAGTTTCTGAATACCCTAAGTAATTTTTAGCAATTTTCTAACTGTCGAAAGTGGGTGGCTGCTATTCATGGTAGCTCGATAGTGCCCAACCATCGATAGTGTCGATAGTGCTATCGATAGTTCTCCACCTCTACTTGC
>JBAMBJ010002505.1:0-35524 GCA_037043495.1 Drosophila recens
GTAAGTACTAAGTTGCCGCTGCTCCCGGAGCCACTGCGTGCCCACCGCTGTTCTAAATATATGTAAAAGTTCACAAAAATAGCTTTAAGCTGTTAGGTCATTTCAGAATAATTTGCAAGCCAGATTGGCTTTCTACCAGGGAATAAAACCGAAACGAATATCGGTTTCAGTTACGGTTTCGGTTATGTTCGGATTTAGGTTTTCGGTTATGGGTTACGCAAAATCTTTGAATAAAGGTTTCATAACGGTGAACCGGTTTTCGTATGTTTCGGTTTTAAAATACCGGTATGGTTTCGGTTAAATAAAAAAAAAATTCATTGTAAAATATAATTATATTAACAAAATAACAATAATAAAAAAGGCATAACTTTCTTAATGTTTCATTTACATATTTATTTCACATAAAAATCAAAATTAAAAATAAAAAATAAAATCAAAAATAGAATACAAAAGTAATAACAAAATATCAGAGATGTCAAAAAATAAAATTTAGTGTGTTTTTTTAACAAGTGTCATGGACCTGATCCCAAGCAAGAATTTATTTCTTGCTTCTTTTGTGACCGGACTTTTCACTTGAAGTGTGCTGGTATTACGGTCAAAGTCAAAGATTGTCTTGAGAAGAACAATGGTTTGAGATGGCGCTGTGATACTTGCCGGGACATTGAGGTGCAAGTTCGTAAATTTTATGGAGCGAACTCGAGATAGTTTCAAAGATTTGTCGAAGATTTTTCATAAGGCAAATGTAATATTTTCGGATATGGAGAATTTGTTTAATAACTCATCCTTATTAAATGAACCTCCTAAGCGAAAAAAAAGTAGTTCTGCTCCGCGCCATGCGCATATCAATTTCAGTCCCGCCATCAGACCTGGGTCTGCAGTAGAGCCCTGCATGAGCTCACACTAAATCGTGTTAACAGTCAGAAATCACACTGTGCACACATTCAAAACGACATAGTGTGCTTTTTAAGTCATAATTTCAATTCCTTATGATACATTCATTTTTCGGACTCATTGACTCGAAGCTAAGCTGTCGTGTGATTCGAATCATTTCGTATGATACTGTTTCACACTGTTATGAAAATTTGCTGTAATTCAAGTCGTTCTGACAGTTGAAACAGTGTTGAATGTGTGAATCAAGCACACACAGTAGAAAAAAATTACTTCTGATTTGTTTTAATATAAATAGAAGAATGGAAAATAATTCGACCATGGGCCTTTTACAAAATTTTCGGGTTCGGGTCGGGCCGGGCCTGAAAAATGAGGCCCGTGCCCATCTCTAATTGGTTCTAAAGATGATAATGTAAGTGCACAAATGTATCTGGTTTTATTAAATTTGTGTACTTGAATATATACATATGTGTAAACTGCGATAAAAGAAGCTCCACTGCAGGAAACGCTGATATGGTAAACAAAATAAAATTTTTAAATATGGACATGAAAAAATAGTTAAAATAAATTAACTATGAACACAAGTTTAATTTTCAATAAATTTAATACTTGCTTAATCACCCTAAAAAACATTCAGTTTATATAAGTGTGCACAGTGTTAACAGTGTCAGCTCGAACACTTGAATCTATGAATCGGAATCACACTACCTTTTAATATGACTCGACTGGATATTTGAATCATGATTTTGAATGACTTGTAAGTCAAAGTGATTGTATAGACAGTGTGACTATTGATAGTGTTGTGTGATTCACATGACTCGTTTGAGAGAAATTGAATAATTTTGAGTTTAGTGTGCACTCATGCAGGGCTCTAGTCTGCAGCCATCTACTATTGTTAACTCTCAGCCATCTACTTCTCAGCAAGCTAGAACTGACCACAACCCACCCGATTGTGCAGTTTCCGCCTCACCTGTTATGTCTGCTCCCAATAGAGTAAAATCGAATACCACGCCAGTTGTTAAGGCAGCCAATACTTTGACTGTCGTACCTCCTCGCGTGTCTAAGCCCCTCCAGGGCGTTCCTCCCCCGAAGCCCATGAAGCATGTCTTTGTTTCTAGGCTTGCCAAAGATCAGTCCTCGTATGATGTTAAGGCTTACATCCAAAACATTATACAGGATCCTGATATTTTGGTGGATAAATTTAATTTTAATTACCCTAGGGAAATCTCTTCGTTCAAGATATCGTGTTCGGAGAAGGTTTTTGACAAGATTTGTCATCAACACTTCTGGCCCGAACATATCTTTGTTGCAGAGTACAAGGGATATTCTACTCGAAAGAGAGATCGGGCTCCGATCTCAGGTGCTGGTTCCTCTCTATCTTCTTCATCCTCAAATGTAGAATCAAAAAACTAATTTCCTCCATAACTTTAGCTTATCAAAATGTACGAGGCCTTAATAGTAAACTATCTAATCTATATCTCAATAGTCATTCCTTTGATTTCGATGTCATTTGTTTTACTGAGACCTGGCTCAAGCCTGCCACATCAGACTTTTCTATTCTTTCTTCTAAATACTCTTTATATAGATGTGATCGTATAGCTCGTAAAGGTGGCGAAGTACTATTGGCTGTAGATTCTAATCTGTCCTCAGAACCGATTTCAGCCACATTAAATTCTGATATTGAGTTTGTTTGTGTGAAAGTTTCTTTTCTTAAATTTTCAATTTATTTAACTTGTTCTTATATTCCACCCCTTTCTGATATTACTTTATATGATAGTCACCTGACTGCTATTAAATTTATTTCATCTTTACTTTCTGACACTGACATACTTTTGGTCTTAGGTGATTTTAATCTTTCAGATGTTCGTTGGTTTTCCTCAAATGACTCGCATTCTTTTTTTCCTGATAGCTCTCATGAATTTATTGACGGTCTTTTTGAGCTTTCTTTGGTGCAAATCAATCCTGTGTGCAATTCTATCAACAGGACACTTGACCTGTTATTCGTATTGGTCTCTGATAATAGCATTGTATCCAGGATTGATCCATTGGTAATTCCGGAAGACCCTTACCACCCAACTCTAAACGCACGTATTAATTTACCTTTGTGGCCTGTTGTTCTATCATCTCAGCCACTTGAGCGAGTACGGAGTTTTTGTAAAACTGATTTTAATAAGTTAAACAGTCTTATTTCATGTTCTGATTGGTCTCAACTATACACATGTTCTGACTTGAATAACGCCATTAAGCTTTTTTATAATACTCTTAACTCTTTTTTTGACATCTGTGTTCCACTTGTATCACCAATTAGTTGCAATAGACCTCCTTGGTTCTCTAGAGAATTATCACATTTAAAAAATGTGAAATCTAAGCAATTTAAAAAATATAAAAAATCTGGAAATCCTTATGATTTCTCACGATATTTAATTACCTGCTCTAGTTTTCTAGTTCTTAACTCACAATGTTATAATAATTACTTGCGACGTTGTAAGCTTGAATTCTCTAAAGATCCGAAGCAATTCTACAAATTCGTAAACTCTAAACGTAAAGCCTCATCATTACCATCTTCTGTTGTTTTCAACGATATTCAAGCTAATACTGATCAATCCATAGCAGATTTGTTTGCTGACTTTTTTCAAACTACTTATTCTACGAGTAGTTTCCGTGTTGGCCAGCCTTACCCGTATAGGTTAAGCTGTTCTAACTGTATTTACAGCCCTCTAATCACAGAAAGCTCGCTTCTTTGCGATCTTAAATCGATTAAGCCAGTGCACGCACCAGGTCCCGATGGTGTGCCTGCGTCTGTACTTAAGTACTGTGCAGAATCGTTATGCAGACCATTACATAAGTTGTTTACTTTGTCCGTTGATTCCTCCTCTTTCCCAGCGCTTTGGAAAGAGTCTTATATTATCCCTCTTCATAAAAAGGGTATTAAGTCCGATGCTCAGAACTATAGGGGTATTTCCAAGTTGTCTGCTATTCCGAAGATGTTTGAGAAAATTATAACCTCACATCTTCAACACTTATGTAGCTCTATTATCTCACCTACTCAACACGGGTTTATGAGATGTAGATCTACAACTACTAACCTACTAGAGTTTACTTCCTTAGTGATTAAAGGGTTTAAGAAAAAGATGCAAACTGATGTTATTTATACTGATTTTAGTAAAGCTTTTGATTCCGTTAACCATTCTCTACTCATTTATAAGCTTGATCTTCTCGGTTTTCCGAACAATCTTCTTCTTTGGATTTCAAATTATTTAAGTAACAGAACACAAAGAGTTATTTTTAAAAATTCATTTTCAAAGTCAGTTAAAGTTACTTCTGGAGTACCGCAAGGTAGTCATCTTGGTCCACTTCTCTTCACGTTATTTATTAATGATCTTCCATCTTTATTATCTCACTCCCATGCTATCATGTATGCGGATGACGTCAAGCTTTGTTTATCGTATAGCGATCCTTCTTCTTTTAGTCTCTTGCAAGCAGACTTAAATGCTTTCCATCTTTGGTGCCAAGATAATTTATTAAATCTCAATAGTTCGAAATGTAAATTTATGACTTTCTATAGATCTTCCCGCATTATTTCACAGTACTCACTTAATGGCGTTATATTGGAATGCTTGAATGATTCCGAAAGATCAGTTAATGACTTGGGTATAGTTCTAGATCATAGACTAAAATTTGATAAGCATATTGCTATAGCTGTCAATAAAGCAATGGGAGTTCTCGGGTTTATTAAGCGATGGTCCAAGGAATTTGATGATCCCTTTACTACTAAACTTCTTTACACATCTCTTGTTCGTCCAATTCTTGAGTATGGATCATGTGTGTGGTCTCCTCAATATGAATCCCATCGTGTCAGGATAGAGTCGGTTCAAAAACAATTTTTAATTTTTGCTTTACGTGGCTTGAGTTGGAACTCAGAAATTCAGTTGCCTTCATATTCTAGTAGACTACTCTTACTCAATCTTCCCTCCCTTACTAACCGTAGAATTATGCTTGGAGTAATGTTCATCCACAAATTACTGCACGGTCATATAGACTCGGCTGATTTGTTGGATGAAATAACCTTCAACGTACCTTCTAGAGTAACTCGAAACTTTAATCCTTTATATCTTCAACGTTGTTCTACTAACTGGGAACTGCACGAACCTCTTCGTATTCTGTGTGCTGATTATAATAGTCTGTACCGTACGATTTGTTTCGAGCGTTCTCAGCCCACTGTTAAAGCCTCTATATTATCATTTTTAACTAGTCTTACCAACTAACTACTTATTAATATCAATTTGGTCTGATTGGGTTTTTCTGGGTTTTCCCCAATCCTTGCAGCAAATGTTGGGCCAAAAATTTTATTTTTCATTTTAGATTCCCCAGAGTATTTAATTTTAATTTAAATTTAAATTTATTTTACGACTTAAATATAACATTTATAATTTTTTTAATTTTAATGTCATATTTTTAAATTAATTGTTGTGTCGGCTGCTTTTAGCCTGACAATAAATAAATAAATAAATAAATAAATAAATAAATAAATAAATACCTATGAGTCGGAACAAAAAACAGTTCAAAATTTTTTGTTTTAAATTATTTTTAGTTTGTTTTTTAAATTTTTATAACAAAAATTAATAATAAAACATGATTTTAAAATTGTATTTTAAAGTTATACTAAATCTTATTTGCAATTTTTAAAATATCAATTCAAAATAAAACTTTCTTTCAATTTTTATTAAAAAATTTAAAAAAAAAATGTATTTTAAGATATATGAAAAACCGAAATGAACCCTTAAAAATGAAACGGTTACTAAACGGCTATTTCGGTTTACAGAGTTTCGGTTTAAAGCAGAGCTTGCAAATAACAGTTGACCCTTTCAAACTGTTCAAAAATAACTCTCATTTACTGACTTTTTGAGCAAAGAGTCAGAGATGAACCGCTCACATAGTATTTTGAACGAATCGGTCTTCGCTCAGCAAACTATCTTTTTATTTGTTCCCCTTTTGCACTGGTTATTCCCTGACCGTTTTGATGTGAGCGAAGAAAATAAATCTCGTTTGCGTTTGTATGCGTCTGAGCGTTTGTCGTCTTGTCACTTGTCTTTCTGATTTAAGTGCATTCGGTAATACAGGAAATATGGGCCGTTGTTGAGTTAAATGCAGAATAAATAAATAAATATTATGTTTACACATAATTAAGGTATTGAGAAATTATGTTTTTACAAATTATTAAAATAATTTTCAGGTCAGTATTTATCAGGAGTTTTACGGAAACGAGAGGGCAACATTGTAAGCAAGGCAAAGTGAAGAAAATAAAACAAAACAACCGTTTGCGCTGAGTAGTTCATTTTTTCTCTCCTCTGCTGACTGTTAATATGTGAGCGCTCAATCGGTTTACCTTCTACTAATTGTTATTGAAAGAGAGTTACTAGAATAGTTTAACTCAGCCTACTCAACCGAAAACCAAAAGTAAGAGAATCGAATTTTTCCTCTCAGAGAGAAAGCAAGCGTACATGTTTTTTTCGGTTATTTTCCTGAGAAGATCGCAAAGGGAAAAACGGTCAACTGTTATTTGCGAGCTCTGGTTTAAAGGTTTCGGTCAGATGAAAATTTTTGTTTTCGGTTACGGTTTCGGTTACGGCTTTAAATTTCAATCGGTTTTTACCGGTTAAAGGTTACGGTTTCGGTTAGGGTTTTAATCCCTGCTTTCTACATACGCACAACTCTGATGAAATACTCTAAATCATTTCCCATCAAAGCAAATACGCTAGTTAAAAATAAGAGCTTTAAAGCAGCGGTGGGCACGCAGTGGCTCCGGGAGCAGCGGCTGCTCTCAACTTAGGTAGACTCAAATAGGGTGTCAGATTTCGTGGCCATCGCTGCTTTAAAGCGTTTTAAAGCTTAAAGCTTCTACTTTCATTTGAAGCTCAGCTGTCTTTACGCATCTGCAACTTGGATTTAGGTTAAATAAGCTCTTTAAAAAAAAGGGTTACTTTCTTTTACGCATTTTTCAGGTTTAAAAAGCAGCTTTAAAGTGTTGCTGAGCTTAAAGCTCCCGCTGAAATGATATTCTGCTATCCAAGGTCAAGTAAATTGCATTCGCGTAAAGTCAGATCAGCTTAAAATCAAATATGTGTGAAAACTACACGTCAGCTTAAGTTCCAAAGACCTTAAAGCTTAAGCTGTAACTCTTAAAGCTCGAGTCTAATACTGTAAGCGAATTGCTGGGTGGCTAAATAAATGCATATGTGAGCTTGATTATGCCGTTAGCCCCAATCCTCAATCCCCAACCGCAGCACTGAGTGGACACATATGTATGCAATAAAACCAAAGTGTAACCAAGTGATGAACGCAATGGGAAGAGAGAGAGAGAGAGAGAGGAAGAGGGAGAGAGAGAGAGAGATAGAGATGGGTTTAAACGCAAACAAGAAATTCCAATAAACTAATTTGCACACGAAAGCGAGAAAGACAGCGAAGGGAAAAGCGGAGAAAATAAAAATAAAACTCGGCATTTGGGATTGAAGTTTTTAAAGGGCAGGGGTGGAGAGAGGGGGTAGCAGGTCAAAGGGGGGAAAGTGTCGGGCAAATCGAAAGTCCTGTCGGAATATTTGTGTATGAATTTTAAGCAGCTGTAAAAAATGCAAAGCCAATAAAAGGGATAAAATTGAAAAGCACACATGGAAGGAGCAACAGCAGCAGCAGAAGAGGGGGTAGGTTAGAGGGGGTCTGTAATTGTAACTGCCGTCTCTGCAGCTCTGAAATATTTACAAAGTGCCTCGTGCATTTTGTGATAATAAATTAGCGTCGCGTTTCGTATTATTGACTGGATTTTGAATAATAACACACAAAGGAGACCCAAAGAAGCCAAAAGGATCCAATACCAGCAGGAAGGGAGAGGGTGGACGGGCGAGAGGGGGAGGGGCAAAGGTGGCACCAAATTCACAGCTCGAAATCGAGAAATCGAGATGGAAACCCAAGAGTTGCGACCAGAACAGAACAGAACAGAGAAGCGCACAAAAGGAAACCCGAGTGCAGGCAAAGAAGGGGAAAGGGAGAGCAAGATTCAAAGCAGGACGGGTGTCAAGTGTGTGTATAGATGTGTGTGTGTGTGTGTGTATTTCACACAACTCAGCACAATTGCGCACATAAATTTAATGCGCCAAATAATACGCAAGACAAGTGAAAAACGCATATTTAAGTTGACTACACAGAAAAAAAAAAATCAAGCCTAAAATACTTAATTTAAGCGTGCATTTTTTAAGTAAGTTTCCAGGATTAAGCTGAACAATCAAGTCTATATCGGGATTCAAATGGGAAAATAAGCCCAAATTACTTGTTTCTCTCTCGGCCTCTCTCATTTCAACTGGTCCGGTGGCTCAGTGGTTAGAGTCGCCGACCTGTTTGTAAAAAAAAGTGGGTTCGATTCCCCCAGTCAATAGTCAATTGCAGTCAAACATTCCCTTCATTAAAAAAAAAAAAGTTTAAAAAAAACAATAAATAAAATAAATTTAAAAAAAAAATATTTTAAAAAAAAAAGATTTAAAAATAGTTTAAAAATTAAAAAAAAAAAAATAAAAAATAAAAAAAAAATAAGTTTAAAATAACATTTAAACTAATAAAAAAATTTTAGCCTGAATTTAAGAATTTCAGTATTGAATTCGGGATTGAAAAAATCAAGTATTTCATACTTGGTTTAAGAAAATCCGAGATTACCCCACTTCTGTCATCTTTTCGGATTGAATTCGGGCTAAATATCCCGTATTTTTTTTTCTGTGTACGAGCAACGAGAAACGGAAAATGAGAACGTGAACACGCTCCTCCAACAATGCGCACAATTCACTGACAGGGGGGGGGGGCGTTAAGTAGAAGGAGGAAAGTCCGCACAGTGATAACTAAAGCACAAGAGATGCAGCTTTTAATGAGCTTGAGCAGAGCTTTCACTGAAGCAGCTTTCAATGAATTTAAAGAACGGCAATAAGTTAAAGAAGTTGCACTTAAGCTGCATTTAATGAGCTTAACCAAGCGAAATGTGCAGCTTTTCATGAGATTTAGCAGAGCTTTTACTTCAGCAGCTTTTAACAAAATTATAAAAAAAAAGCAAAAACCGAAAAAAATTGCACTTAAGCTGCATAAAACACTTTTAATAACACAACCAAACGAAAGGTACAGCTTTTAATAAACTTTAGCAATGTAATTTAAACAAGACAAGAAGCGAGCACTATGTATGTACAATGTACATATATCATAAACAAGCAGAGCTTTCACTTAAGCAGCTATAAATTTTCAAATTTAAGCAAAACATTAAGCGAAATAAGTTATTAAAGCTGCATACCAGAAAGCTGAAAGCTTTCAATGAGCTTAACGAAGCGAAATGTGCAGCATTTATGAACTTTAGAAGAGCTTTTACTTCAGCAGCTTTCAAAGAAATTTACAACAAGACAATACACGAATTAAGAATCACTTAAGCTGAAAATCAGAAAAGCTAAAAGCTTTCAATGAGCTTAACGAAGCAAAATATGCACCTTTTAATGAACTTTAGCAGAGCTTTTACCTAAGCAAAACGCTCAACACTTTCCAAGTAATTTAAGCAAAATAATATAATGCAAGATACGCGTCACTTAAGCTGCATACCAGCAACATGAAAGCTTTTAATAAGCTTAAAGCACTACATATTAAGTTAAAAAGAATTGCAAAAAGCTTTCATTCAAAGTGTATATAAAAAGCGAGCTCTTTATGCGTTTAAATCAAATTGCATGAATACAGTTCGAAATAAATAAAAATGCATGTTAGAAACATCCGTTAACTCAACTTATGTTGATCAGTTAGGCTTCTATAA
Organism: Drosophila recens; assembly: GCA_037043495.1. Classification (NCBI taxonomy): domain Eukaryota; kingdom Metazoa; phylum Arthropoda; class Insecta; order Diptera; family Drosophilidae; genus Drosophila; species Drosophila recens. The sequence goes on from JBAMBJ010002505.1 coordinate 9,713, forward strand.
AAGCTAAAATTTTTGTGAGCTTTAGAGACTGCAGTCTGACAAAATTGCAGAAAGCACATAGCATGAAATAAGAAATTATTTATAAATCAAATTTATTTTTAATAACTGTTGGAAAATCACATAAAAAAACATAGAGCTTTTAATGAGCTTTCAGTTTTTACATAACTGAACAACTTAAGCAAGTTTTGTATATCAGGAGTGAAACTTTTAATGAAGTTTTCGTGCTTTTGTTTTAGTACTTAAAATTTTACTTAAAAATTCAAATTACTTGCATTGTTTAGCACTTTGACACCACTGTGCACACAGTGCAGCTAAAAAAAAAAACTGAAAAACTTTCTACTTTCTGCGTCGTTGTTGTACATATTTATTTTTTTTTCAGTTTTTTAACAACTTGAGATTTACACAAAATTCATGTGCGCATACAGAGAAAGAGAGGGAGATGGGTAGAGAATGTGAGAGAGAGAGAGAGAGAGAGAGACACATATACATCTGTGGACTCATTTGAATGTATTACAACAAGTTTTAGACCTACGAAAATTCCAGAGCACAAAAGGACACAGAACGATGTTGCCCACATGAATTATTTAGAACGCCCAAGCGAAACGAGAGAAGGGGAGAAAGAGGCAGGAAGAGAGAGAAAGAGGAAGGGAGGAAATATATGTATGTAGCTGGTACACAACCTTCTACAACCCACTGTGTGCCAATACGTGGATACGTGTGTAATGTTTGATTAAATTTCGTTGCCACTTGTGGGAAACAAGGAGGCAAATTTCACCAAGTCGTCGGAAATTAACTCGTTTTATTGTTAGAGTTAGAAAGAGAGGCAAGAGAGGTTTAACAGGCCAAGTTAACTAATTTCTCAATTGCACTCGGGTCAAATATCATATCATATCTCCAGCTGACAGAACTCTCAGTTCTCATTATGAGCCAAACAATAATTCACATACAGGGCGAAAAGAAAAAACTAGTGGACGGTGCTACAGTCGAACACACTCGACTGTCGGAGACCCCGTACTTACTATGGAAAAGCAAACACTGCTTCAAATACAATTATATAAACGCGATTGGTTCAGATATCTTAAGCAACAAAAGAGTTTTTCAAACTACGAGTTGATTTTCGGCTGATCGTTCCTATGGCAGCTATAAGATATAGTGGTCCGACTTCAACCAAATTAAGTCAGAATGTATGGAACCATCCCATCAACATATTATGTTGATTTGGTTTAGATATGTCAAACATGTCGACTGATCATTCCTATAGCAGCTATATGATATAGTCGTCCGATTTCAATCAAATTTGGTCAGTATGTATGGGACCATCTTTTATGCATATTCTGTCAGTTTGGTTGAAATATCTCAAACAGCAAAAAAGTTTTCCTTACTAAGACTTGATTTTCAACTGATTGTTCCTATGGCAGCTATATGATATAGTGGTCCGATCCAAAATCTAATAAAAACTCGATCTGCTCCCAATATAGACGAACCTACATACCAAGTTTGGAGTCTCTAGCTCTTATAGTCTCTGAGATCTAGGCGCTCTTACAGACGAACAGACGGACGGACAGACGGACAGACTGACAGACGGACATGGCTATATCGACTCGGCTGTTGATGCTGATCAAGAATATATATACTTTATGGGGTCTGCCACGCCTCCCTCTGCCTGTTACGCACATTTTTGTTTGTTTGTGACAAAGCTAATAGAACCCTGTACTTTTGCAGGTACAGGGTCTAAAACTGTGTGGCAGTGCACAGTGGTGGGTTAAGCCAATCAACAATTGTTGCATGAATAAACAGAAAGTGGTTGTGGGTGGACTGACTGATTGTTTGAGGCTAATGATTGCCAGCACACAGATCACTGCGCAATTTCGGGGAATTGGGCAGCAGGAAAACGATGTGGAAAAGGGAGTACAACAAAGAGCAGGCTCGCTCGAAATTGTGCCATCAAAAGTAATGCGTAGGCAGTGAGGGCACTGATAGCGCCATTAGGTTGCTTTGGGGAAATTATAAAGGACAATGCCTGTCGACAAATGGCTGTCGACAGTTCTGAGTCGTGAGTTGAGAGATGAAAATAGATGGACACAGAGTTGCCACCGTTTCCCCTCAATCAAAGGTAACAATGCGGGGGGTGTGAGGAGAAATTCACTTAGACTGCAAATAAATTACAGCTCAAACAAATTTATAACATCACCAGATAAGGAAGAACAAATCGAAAGTGGTTAGCGAAAAGTTGAAATGTTGTACACCGTAACTTTTATTTTTGATTTTTAGACCCCGTACTTTAAAAAAGTAAAGGGGTCTATTAACTTTGTCACAAAAAAAAAGTGCGTAACAGGCAGAAGGAGGCGTGGCAGACCCCATAAAGTATATATATTCTTGATCAGCATCAACAGCCGAGTTGAAATAGCCATGTCTGTCTGTCCGTCTGTCCGTCTGTAAGAGCGCCTAGAACTCAGAGACTATAAGAGCTAGAGACTCCAAACTTGGTATGTAGGTTCGTCTATATTGGGAGCAGATCGAGTTTTTATTAGATTTTGGATCGGACCACTATATCATATAGCTCCCATAGGAACAATCAGTTGAAAATCAAGTCTTAGTAAGGAAAACTTTTTTGCTGTTTGAGATATTTCAACCAAACTGACAGAATATGCATAAAAGATGGTCCCATACATACTGACCAAATTTGATTGAAATCGGACGACTATATCATATAGCTGCCATAGGAACGATCAGTCCAAATTAACTCTTAGTATGGAAAACTTTTTTGCTGTTTGAGATATTTCAACCAAACTGACAGAATATGCATAAAAGATGGTCTCATACATACTGACCAAATTTGATTGAAATCGGATTACTATATCATATAGCTGCCATAGGAACGATCAGTCCAAATTAAGTCTTAGTATGAAAATCTTTTTGTTGTTTGAGATATCTTTATCATAAGTACGGGGTCTCCAACAGTCGAGTACCGCTCGACTGTAGCACCGCCGACTAGTTCAAATAAAAGTCACGGTATAACTTTTATTTGTAACTTTTAAAATCAAAATCAAAAATAACTCGAACAATCTCGAATAATTAAAAATTTTGGTAATACACCACTTGGCTCACAAGATATTCACTTTAACTTTGATTTTTCAAATAAAAATAAAAAAAAAACTTGTATTTTATTTTTATTGAAAAAATCAGAAATAAGTGTTATTTCTCAACTTTTTAATGAAAATTCAGTTTTAATGATTATTTTTGACCTTTTAAATGAAAATGAAATAAAAGAATTAAATTTGATTTATATCTAATAAATTGAAAAAAGAAGTTTTTGGCTGATATCGATTGTTCCGACTGAAAAAGGAGCTTTTGGTGTACATATATCATTTTACTACAGCATATTTCCTTCAGATTCTTCAGATTCAGAACTCTTATTTGCACTTTCTGTTAATTTCACATCTAATTGCAAATTGAGAATTTTAATTTTTATACCCTGTGCCCATTGAAAATGGTCATAAAGGGCATATTCATTTTTAGACCCCGTACTTTAAAAAAGTAAAGGGGTCTATTGACTTTGTCACAAAAAAAATGTGCGTAACAGGTAGAAGGAGGCGTGGCAGACCCCATAAAGTATATATATTCTTGATCAGCATCAACAGCCGAGTTGAAATAGCCATGTCCGTCTGTCCGTCTGTCTGTCTGTCCGTCTGTCCGTCTGTAAGAGCGCCTAGATCTCAGAGACTATAAGAGCTAGAGACTCCAAACTTGATATGTAGGTTCGTCTATATTGCAAGCAGATCGAGTTTGTTTTAGATTTTGGATCGGACCACTATATCATATAGCTCCCATAGGAACAATCAGTTGAAAATCAAGTCTTAGTATGGAAAACTTTTTTGCTGTTTGAGATATTTCAACCAAACTGACAGAATATGCATAAAAGATGGTCCCATACATACTGACCAAATTTGGTTGGAATCGGATTACTATATCATATAGCTGCCATAGGAACAATCAGTGGAAAATCAAGTCTTAGTATGAAAATCTTTTTGTTGTTTGAGATATCTTTATAATAAGTACGAGGTTTCCGACAGTCGAGTACCGCTCGACTGTAGCACCGCCGACTAGTTTTAAATGTTTTTCAAGTGCAAGCATGGGTTAAGCAACGATTGTGTTTGATAATAAGCAAATAGTGTTGGGCAGACAAGGGCTAAGAAATTCGACATCTGAGTGCAAATTTAAAACTTTAATTTATTTCAGACTATTCACTAGTTCGTGGAATAATGCCCAGTTTTGGGTAATAACAAGTTAAGAAAATGTAATTTCAGTAGGAAACCATTTGGATTGTGTGGTTTTCGATTACAACAATTGGAATTGTTCAAGCTTCGCTTCAAAGTTCTTCAATAAATTGATCAAACAGAGATTATTTGGAAGTAGCTGCTGCTTTGGATGATTTTAATTAATTATGGGTAAAAATGTGTATAAAATGTGTGTGTGTGTAAATATATACCATCATTATGTTAGCTTTTAATTAGCTTTCACAGTATAAACTGAGTTTAAAAGAATTATTTTGAATTAGAATTCAGCTTTTCATGAGCTTTTATAGCAAAAGCTGTCGTTCATTAAATATACGTGAAGCTTTTAATAAGCTTTTAATGCATGAGTTGCATTTCAAACAAAAATCCCAGCGAAAAGTTCTGCTTTTAATAAGCTTTAAGCGCATTAATTGAATTCAAAAGCACTTTTTTAAGTTATGATCGAAAGTTGAAGCTTTCGGAAGTTTTTAAGTGGTTTAGTAATAGCTATATGCCAATAGCAAAAAAGTAAGTACATTTAAATTGCTTGATTAAAAAAAATAATCAAATAAATAAAAATAGAAAAAAATAAATTAATTAAAGCAAATTCCTCATTTATACCGAACAATTGAATTATAAATAGCTGTAATAATAATAATAAAAATAATAAGAATTATAAGAATTGATTTTTAATTTACCTAAGTTCTTTAACCTAAGTTATTTCTTTAGACTTTAAACTTGAGTGTAATCTTAAACTTAAGTATGACGCCTTAACTTATAAGACTTGTCTTGTAAATAAAAAGAAATAAATTTTAATTTAAATTGTTTTTTTATCCCAAATTCTATGATTTCTATAAAAATTCAATTACTTAAATCATAAACTTTGTCAACAAAAATAAAAATTACAGATTACAACTTTTTGTTGCTAATACAAAAACAATACAAGCTCCTCCTTTCTTCCGGTACCGCACACAGCGAACGGTAGACGGTAGGGCTTTACAGGTAGCCAACAAAATAAAAGGCCACAAATGAAATTTGCAATAAATTTGGTTTACAAATGAAATTTTTGCGAAAATCAAACAGTTGCATTGACCCTTGGTCATTTGACCCTATGGGCGTTGGGCGAATATAAAACCCAAAATCAAAATCAAAGCCCATATCGAATAATTTCAAGTCTACATAATTCAATAGCATTTGCGAAGGCAAAAAGTTTTCTCTTTTCTTTTATTTATTTTGTTGTTGTTGTTTTTATTTTATAATAAACAATTTACGAGCCGAAGGCTGAAACTGAAGTTGAAGTTGAAGTTGAACTTCCATTGACCAACTTGCAATGCCCTTGGGGAAAAACAAAACATAATCTACGAATGGAAAGGAAGTAAATTTCTGCTCCCTTTTTTTCCACTCCTTTTTTCTCGCCTAACTTTTGTGTTTGCCAAGCGTTTGTTGCGAAACCTTCAACATAGTTTGTTTTAATATGCTTAAGCAAATGTGTCTTAAATTTTCTGATAATTGTACAAGTTGAATTTAAAATACTTAATGAGCTGCATATGTTATAGGGTTTGTTATATTATTGTCCTTATATTTTCAGACAGGAGAATTATATATTATGTATCGTAACAAATTGTAGACTACATTTTTTTCAACCTGTCAACATACATATAGGTTTTTATAGGTTTTATTTTGATATATTACTATTATTTTATATATTTTACACGTTTTATTAGTGATCGCGAACGTGACAAGATTTCCATCTATTTAGTGACAAGAATTTGTTCAACAAATTTTATTTGATAAATCGAAGACAGCTTGTAAAACTTGTTTTTAAATTAAACATTCAATATATTTCTATATATTGAAATGGTTCATATTTATATCTATATATATAAAACTCTTTGTCCTGACTGACTGACTCACAGACTGACTCACTGACTGACTGACTGAGAATCAACGTGTAGCCCAAACGGTAAAAGATAGAAAGCTGAAATTTTCACACAGCATAGGTGAGATAATTTCATCGTGCAATAAGACGGCGTTTTGCGAAATTCGACCTGTAAGTGGGTCAAAATCAAGGTCAAAGGTCACAGAATTGCTTAGTATGAAAAACTTTTTTGTTTCTTGAGATATCTCAACTAAACTCACAGATTATATGTTTGGGGCTGTCTACAACATTCTGACCAAATTTGGTCAAAGTCGGATGACTATATCATATAGCTGCCATAGGAACAATCGGACGCAAAATAACCTTTAATATGAAAAACTTTTTTGTTTCTTGAGATATCTCAACTAAACTCACAGATTATATGTTTGGGGCTGTCTTTAACACTCTGGCCAAATTTGGTCAAATTCGGATGACTATATCATATAGCTGCCATAGGAACAATCGGATGCAAAATTAACTTTAGTATGAAAAACCTTTTTGTTTCTTAAGATATCTCAACTAAACTCACAGATTATATGTTTGGAACTGTCTCTTACATTCTGACCAAATTTGGTCAAAGTCGGATGACTATATCATATAGCTGCCATAGGATCAATCGGATGAAAGTTAACCTTTAGAATCAAAAACTCTGTTGTTGCATGAGATATTCTTAGAAAACTCATACATTTACTCTTCTTGCTAAATTTTGAATTTTCCTCAAATTTAGCTATTTCCCGCCAAATTTGGCTTTTTCCCGCCAAATCTGGATTTTTCCCGCCAACTCACTAAATCTGAGTTTTAGCCAAAACAAGAAGAAACATTGAAAGCGCGGACAGCGGAAGTTTAATATTTCCGTTTTTTTACAAAACATGCTATATTATATAAATTTGTTAAAGCGGACTACTAAGGACCTTCTTTTCAATTTTGCGGGCGAAGCGAGCAGGGGACGGACCCCCTTATATTGTATTAATTTGTTAAACCGGACAACTAAAGAAGTTCTTTTAAATTTTTGCGAGCGAAGCGAGCTGCGGGTTGGCGAGCGAAGCGAGCAGTTTAAGTTTGTTAAGCTGGAAAACAAAAGACCTTCTTTTCAATTTTGCGAGCGTAGCGAGCGGGGGTTGGCGAGCGAAGCGAGCAGGGGGCGGAGCCCCCTAGTACATATATATTTATTTTATAATGAAGTAAAAATTCAAAGTGTAATGTTGCTCAAAGCATTCGCAATCCACATTCAAAAATTGTTCACTCTAGCTCTCATTGTTCAAAACATTACTACATGCCTAATTCTCATGCCTAATTCTCATATAAGTGCATAGAAACATGTGTGAAAATTTCAGCCTCCCAGGTCTTACCGTTTAAGCTCCACAATACAAACAAAGAGTTTTATAAGTACAGATAAATTTTGTAAATTTTTAACTAATTACAATTACAGGATATACACAGCAATAGATATACCCTAACCAAAAAAGGCGAGCCCTGCTGATGTAAGCAAAAGAAAACGACAGTGAGTTTTATAAAAATTTAATATTTACATAAGTAAAAATATGCTTAGTACATTTTTAGGCAACCACAAGAGGGAACCGCGTGATATTTGAAGGGGATGTGGGGTTGTTGATTTTTAGGGGTAGATTTGAGACGGCTTGCGGTTTGGTTTTGGTAACTACTTAAACTGCCAAAGAGAATTTCGTTGTCATTTGTCTTGAGCGTCGCATTTTTCTCGCTCAGTTGGAAATCAAATTGACAGCGACAGCCACAAGTGGGCGGGGCACATGAGGCATGTGGCAGACACGTCTACTCCAGAGAGAGGCACTCCAGGATGATTAGCAGGCAGTGGGACAGACAGAGAGACAGACAGACAGACAGACAGACAGGTGAGATTCACGTGAGCCCGTCACATGTCACAATGCGACGCTGAGAACATAAATCTAAGCTGAAGCTGAAGCTGAAGCCGTAGCTGCAACTCAAATTCGAGAATGAGCCTGAACTGAAACCTGAACCGAAGTAGGGAATTGGGAATCAAAGAGTCGGTAGTCGGGGAATTTGGGAGTTGTGGAAGTTGACAGACTTGTGCAAGTTGAAGTTGAAGTTTTGTGATAAACCCATCAAAAAATCTGAGAGCTTGTATTTTTATACGCGTTACTCAAAAAAATTAGTGAAAGGGTATATTGTACACAGAAAAAAAAATGCCGTTCTAAAATCAAGCCTAAAATACTTAATTTAAGCCTGCATTTTTTAAGTATGTTTCCAGGATTAAGCTAAACAATCAAGCCTGAATCGGGATTAAAATGGGAAAATAAGCCCAAATTACTTGTTTCTCTCTTGGCCTCTCTCATTTCAACTGGTCCGGTGGCTCAGTGGTTAGAGTCGCCGACTTGTTTAAAAAAGACCTGGGTTCGATTCCCACCAGTCAATTGCATTCAAACATTTTCTTCACTAAAAAAAAAATGTTAAAATAAAAACAATAAAAAAAAATAAAATAAAAAATATTAAAAAAATAAATTAAAAAAAAATTTAAAAAAAAAAATATTAAAAAAAAAATTAAAAAAAAATTTAAAAACAAAAAAGAAAAAAAAATTTTAAAAAGAAAAAAAAGCAAAAAAGTAAAAAAAAATCTTAAAAAAAAATTTTTAAAAAAATTTAAATGCAACAAAAAACATTATTTTTTTAGCCTGAATTTAAGAATTTCAGGATTGAATTCGGGATTGAAAAAATCAAGTATTTCATACTTGGTTTAAGCAAATCCGAGATTACCCCACTTCTGACATCGTTTCGGATTGAATCCGGGCTAAATATCCCGGATTTTTTTTCTGTGTACAGGGAGAAGGAAGCTTCTACGACCCTGTTAAGTATCTATATTCTTGATCAGCATCTATAGCCGAGTCGATATAGCCATAAATGTGTGTCTATAAATGTTAGGGCAACCAAATTTATAAACCCCACGCAAATCAAGTTTGTTTCAAATTTTTGCCACGTCCCTTTCACTTATCAGAATATTACGTATTCATTGGTACTAAACGTTATCTATCATTATTAGCTATAATTATACTTAATTACAAATAGTAATGGCTGTTTTAAGTTTTTAAGCAATATACGTGCCTAAAAGTATGTAATAAAATTTTTTTATGTTTATTTAAATAAGTAACGGGTATCCTACTATCGGGCACTCTACTATAGCCAATCCCACTTGTTTATTTTTCAAATGCCAGAGTTTTAAATTTAGCTCTAAATTTATAATTGAGATCCAAGTATGTAACGTTTTTTTTTTTCAAGGTAACAATATCTATTTTTATTAGCTTTCATCCCACTTGATCACAACCAGATCAGCCAAACAGAACGTTACTACTGGCTGATTTAAGTTTTTAGGCAATGCAAGTGCCTAAAAGTATGCAATATTGTTTTTTTTTTTAAACAAGCAACGGGTATTCTTTAGTCGGCAACTCGACTTATTTCTGATTTTCTCTCTAATTCAAACGTGCGGTGGAGGCAAGTGAATTTTTATTTATTTATCACCTTTGCCAGAGGTGCTGCTTATCGAGTTGGACAGCTGACAGACATCCTGTCTGACGGACTGGACGGACGGACGGACGGACGGACGGACAGACGTCGACTTCATGTTGTAGCCATAGCAAAAGACGACAACATTTTCAAGTGCTTCTGCTTCTGCTTCAACTTCAGACGAGAGAGAAAAAACCGCAGCGCACTTGCAAACATTTCGCTCTGATAAATGGTTCGCCTGTCACGCGGTTTTCCACAATTCCCACCCCTGCTACCCACTCCCACTCTTTCCTTTCCCAAGTATGCAGCATTTTCCCCGGGCAGTGCTGCCAATTCTCAGACGCAAACACGCAATCGCTTTGGGGGGGCGACAGAGCTAAAGCTTTAAAAATTGAATTACATTAGCGCAGGACATGCCACACTTAATGCCCAACACTTCACTTCAGTTGGGTCTAACAGGCCTCAAGGCCTAATTGGCACTGCCAACTTGTTGTTGTTTACTGTTTGTGTCGCCGTGTGCTAAATTATATCACTTGGAAAATCTATCAAGTGACATTTTTCACATTGACCACACAGATTTTTCACTTCACAAAAAGCAATTGGGACTGCCAACTTGTTGTTTACTGTATATATTTTTATAATTTATGTATCAGAGCTCAATAGATTTTTAAGAGACATTTTTCACATTGACCAGAAATAGTTGTCCATTGAGATTTTTGGGATTTTTGGGACTGCCAACTTGTGCTGAACTGTGTCTATCTGCTAAGAATTAGAAGCTGTTAGAAAAACTATAGATTTTCAAGATAAAAGTCCCTTTGCCTTTAAATATTTCTCTAGTTAGATTTTAAAATGATAAAAGACTTAATTAAAACCAAAGAGTAATTGGGACTGCCAACTTGTTAACTATTTGTGTTAAACTAAATTAGATAACTAGCTAAATGTATGCGATATAACAAATATTTGAGGCATAAGTGAAGACTAGTTAAGCTCAAATTAGAACTGCCAACTTGTGCTAGGATTAGAAACTGTGAAAAACACGATAGATTCTCAAAATAAAAGTTAAAAAATATGAAAGCTCAATGGATTTAGGCTCACAATATAATTTCTAATTATTTTATATTTGGATTTCAAATTGTTTGACTGATGAAAAATGTAGGACTGCCCACTTGCTATTAAGTATTTACTTAAAATTTAACTATATTCGTCTCAAGTACTTTTGTGGCTTAGCCTTTTAAAGACTTAAGAACAATACCAAAATGGGACTGCCAACTTGTCGTTTGTATTTAGTTTCTAATTTCAATACTCGTATAAAATTGAACGAATAATCATGTGAACATTTGAATTATTCTAAATTTTAACTGGATAATAGTTTCTACTGAACACATATTGACATATTGGGCTTTTTAGACCTTACAATAAATTAAATAGAGACTGATTTCTGTCATGACGTGGCCAAAAGATCCATCAAGTCGAAAGAAAACGTCTTCAACAATTTGTAATGTTAGTCTTATTGAAATTCAAGTACTTTTGATAATTACCAGTTTACTTACAAGCACCAATCAATGGCATAAAATTCAGGTAACTTGGTTAACAGCTTCCAGGCAGACACTCAGACTGTTCGACTGAATAGACGAATTGACGAAGGACGAGAACATTTCAAAATGGCCCGTGGACCAAATCAAATTCGACGCTCAATTAAAATTCAATTTGTTGCGCGCCATTAATTAGATTCCCACCCCCTTCGTCCGATTCCCCTGCGGTGTCAGCTGGCGAATGAACTTTTCTCCCAAAAAAAAACAAGAGTTGCAGACAGACACCTGTGCTGCGGACCACAGACCACAGAAAGGACCTGACCCCGCTCCCTAAATAAATTAGACTCCTAGACACGCAACCCCAACAAAATGTTGTTGAAATTTAATGCAATTTTTATTGAACTGCAGCTGAGACGGGGAACCTTTCTAATTAGGGGGAATAAAATTGCTTTCTTCGACACTTCAATTAGTTGTAATCTATGCGCATAAATTTAGCCCTTAGCCAAGATGGATGGATGGATGAACGAGGCATGCAACATGTGGTCCAGGCACGCATAAATTACGCAGCTCTTTAATTGTTTTTATAGATATTTAATTTTTGTATTTATTCGTAATTCTTCCTAGACTGTAAAAGCTAGAGAAACCAAATTTGGTATACAAACTTCTTTAGACCCCACGCAAATCAAGTTTATTTCAAATTTTTGACATGTCTCTTTCAGTTTTCAGAATATTACGTATATTTTGAAAATTAACGTTGTTTATTATTATAAGCTATCATCTCACTTAATTACAACCAGAACGACCAAGCAGAACGCAAGTAATGGCTTATTTAAGTTTTTAAGCAATGCAAGTGCCTAAAAGTAAGCTACAAAAAATATTTTTTATTTTTTTATATAAGTTACGGATATTCTATAGTCGGAAACTCAAATATAGTCCTTCCCAGTTGCTTTTTTTTTTTCTTTTATTTTCAGAACGGTCAATGTACATCAAAGTTTTTTGTACACAACTGTACCTTGGCTACACAATATGTAAATAAATGTACTTGGCAGCACTCACCTGTTTCTGCAAAGTGTTGGAGAGCTCCTCGAGGCATTCTTTGCGCTCGAAACGCTCGAACTTGAAGCTATTGGAGCGATAGAGCTCATTGTCTTCACGTCGACGATTGCGGCACAGACGACGGGTGATGATGTTGCCACTGCCACTCAAACGTGGACTGTACCAAAGGGGAACAGAAGAAGTGAGAAGTGCATCTTATTAATTGTTATTCGAGTTGCAATGACATCAACCGAAACTTAAGAGGTACAATAACTAGTTTCTGAAGGCAGAAAGTTGTCATCTTTAAAGTTCATTGATCGAACTGGAATTTAAATTATAATTATTACTCTAGTGACCAAAGCAGACACCAAAAGCACACATTACAGTTTATTTTTGAAACGTTAATAGATTTTAATGTCCAACAGCTTACACTTATAATAAAATCAAGAAATCTATTAAAAGTCAAATGATTTTTCTGAATTCCTTATCAAATTTCCATCTATATAAAGCTGCATGTTCTAACTTAAACTTCTACCTACTGTTATCTAAACTAATTTCCTCAATCCGTGCATCTTAGCTAATATCTATTACAAATATAATTTTCAGCCCCTTAATTTCCATGCCTGTCAGCCAACTTTTTAGCTGGATTTTCAAAGATGACGATGAAAGGTAGCAAACACAAAAAAAGTAGGTAAATAGATGTTTTCCCCATTGGCCCACATCATTAACTTTGGGCGCTTGCGGCTTGTTGTCAACACACACAGAGGCCTCAAACGAAACGAACTTCGTTTTGTGCCCCACTTGCCACCTGTGTCGGTGGCAAGCAGCTCGTTAGCTTCGTTGCTTCATTAAAATTTGACACATTTTTTGGGCACTGAAAGAGTTGAGAGCAGCAAATTTTCTGTGCCATTTTAATCGCCCACATTGAATTAAAGGCGCGCACAAAATTTAAAGGCGCCCAACGTGGACGAACTTTGGAAATGTCGACGACACATTTTTTTCATTCGAAAAACACACTTCAATGAAACCAAATAACCGACTTTGTAGTGCGTTAAAACCTTGCCACAAAACGTCAAACAAAACAATATCAAAAAAAATAAAAAAAATTGGCGCCCAACAAAAGCACAAAACACTGGAGAAAAAAGGCAGAAAAAAAAGGGGAAAAAGGGTTTCAAGTGGAAGCCACTTGCAATGTTGCAACTTAAAGTTGCAGCTCCAGTTGCTACAGGTGCCACTCACCAGTGTTGCCAGGTGTTGAGCGCTCGCATAAGCTACATTCTGAGCAAAATTAAGCTAAAATAAGCCAAAAAAAAATAAATAAAAGCCTGACAAATCAAGCTATATCCAAAAAAGACATACAAAATCATCAGCTTTTTATTAATATTAAATTAGCTAGCAAATCATTGATTTCATCATTTTCTTTCTCACTTAAATATTTCTATATTTTTGAATAAAACTAACATATTTGTGTGGCAGGTTGTAGGTATAAAATTACAAAAAAAAAAAATAATTATGATGAAAAAGTTTTTAAGTGGATTTTGTTCACAATTTGCTTTAGCAATATTAATCTGACTGAAAACGCGTTCCTCTTCCGCAGTAGACCACGGCAATGAGAGCATTTGAATGACAAATAAAGCTAGGAACTCAAATTAATTATTATTCCCCCGCGACTTTAAAGGCGAACACCTCTGTTCAAAATTGAAAAGTGTCATTAATATGATACCATTTGATCAATTTATGATTGCAAATCATCAATGAAATCATTGTGAAACATTTTAAACTTATAAAATATTTATTTATTGGTACACAGAAAAAAAAAAGCCATTCTAAAATCAAGCCTAAAATACTTAATTTAAGCCAGCATTTTTTAAGTATGTTTCCAGGATTAAGCTGAACAATCAAGTCTATATCGGGATTAAAATGGGAAAATAAGCCCAAATTACTTGATTCTCTCTCGGCCTCTCTCATTTCAATTGGTTCGGTGGCTCAGTGGTTAGAGTCGCCGACTTGTTTGTAAAAGACCTGGGTTCGATTCCCACCAGTCAATAGTCAATTGCAGTCAAACATTCCCTTCATTAAAAAAAAAAATGTTTAAAAAAAACAATAAATAAAATAAATTTAAAAAAAAAATATTTTGAAAAAAAAAGATTTAAAAATAGTTTAAAAATTTAAAAAAAAAAAATAAAAAATAAAAAACAAATAAGTTTAAAATAACATTTAAACTAATAAAAAAATTTTAGCCTGAATTTAAGAATTTCAGTATTGAATTCGGGATTGAAAAAATCAAGTATTTCATACTTGGTTTAAGAAAATCCGAGATTACCCCACTTCTGTCATCTTTTCGGATTGAATTCGGGCTAAATATCCCGTATTTTTTTTCTGTGTAACTTGAAAATATGCTAGATTTATGGCTATAAGCTATATGCAAATTTTATAAGCTATTCTACTTTCAAATATGCTACATCTAACCTAAAATAAGCTAATCTGGCAACACTGCCACTCACTCACCCGCAGGGCTTGCAGTGCGTCATATGCAGATCCCAGTTGAGATGAAAGTTGAACATGCGCAACTTGGCCACAGCTCGTTGCCTCAACGAAATGTCCGGCGGCGTTGGTACCGCCACCGCTGTACCACCTGCAGTACCACCGCCTGCAGTACCAGCGCCTCCATCGCCTCCTCTTCCGCCTGTGGCACGCTGTGCATTCGGATACATCATGACGGTGCCACTGGGCGCCGATGTGGCAAACAAACGATGTGAACTGACGGTGCCGCCGCCGCCGCCGCCGCTGCCATGATGCCCATGACCATGACCATGTCTATAGTGCTGATGGTGCTCCTTCAGTGTGTAGAAGCCGCCAGAGGAACTGCGAGTGCGACAGATTATTTCACTTTGAGAGTTATGTATTTATTTTCGAAATTTATAAAACAACAAGCGGATCAGTCGAGTGCACTCGACAGTAATATAACCTGGGCCTGGGCCTAGGCTTCGGCATTCCGAAGATTAGATGCACATGCAATTCTCGTACTTATCCTCAAACCTATCGTTTTTGTGGCAGCTGATTTAAACAAATTTTAAAAATAAGAAAATAAAAATAAGAAAATAAAAAAATAATAATAAAAAAATAATAATTAAAAATCATTTGCATCGACAGAACCGGGACTCGAACCTCGGTCTCCCGTTTCGCTTGCCGAGCACTTATCACTTCCACCACGCCGCAACTTGGATTGAGGATGACAAATTCGATAAACATTCTTGCAGAGGGAATGTTAAATGAATTAATTGACCATTTATTCAATTCTATTTATAGAATTGCCATTAAAATACCTCGGACAATATTGTTAATATCTACACTATTTATGGCCCAATCGGGATGAAAGTTGGTGATTAGCTTCTGGGCATGATTCCACATCCGTTGATATAATAAAAAATTTTAAACTTAAAAGCCAAAATAAAAGGTGCTGTCAGTTGTTTATGAATTACGCCCCTCACAGTGGGCGTGGCAAAATTTTAACATAAACTTGTTCTGCCTGACATTGTAGGGAGTCTTCATTCCAAATTTGGTGGTCCTAGCTCCTTCCATTTCTGAGATCCTTTCGTTTGCACGGACGGACGGACAGACGGACATGGCTTTATCGACTCGGCTGTTGATGCCGATCATATCATGTCCTATACACTGATAAAAAAAAATGGATCTAAAATCTAGATTTTGGTCTCAGAACTAAGAACTTTGGTCGAAAAAATGCCTCGAGAACATGAAAATCTTGAAGTAAGAAAACACATCTTGATTCTAAGAAAATTTTAATTAAGACCAAGTTCTTATTTTAAGATCATAAATTCTTATATTTTCAAGACCACAAATCTTAAACAAATTCTTTTTTTTAAGATTATATGTTCTTATTTATAGACCAAAAAGTTTTGAATACTCTAAACAAAAAATCTCAAATATAGATTAAGCTTCTTAACATTTTAAGCAAATGAAGTAATTTTTGCCAGAACCAGTTGTGAATTATAAGTATCAAAAAGTGACAACATTTTAAGATTTTTGTTCTTATTTTAAGAGAAAAAGATCTAGGATCTAAGATTTTTATTCTTGTATCAATAACTTAAGGTTTTTTAGAATAATATTCTTAATTTTAGGAATTTAGTTTTAAGAATATAAGAATTAAGAAAAAATATTTAAATTTAAGAATTTTATTCTTATATTAAGAAGATTAATATTCTTAGTTTTAGTAATTTGGTGTTAAAATAAATTCTTATTTCAAGAACACAATATTTAAGATGAATGTTTTTGATTTTCGAAAGTGGTCGTTTTTTATACCCTGGGGGTATATTAAGTTTGTTCAAAAGTATGTAACAGGCAGAAGGAAGCATCTCCGACCCCATAAAGTATATATATTCTTGATCAGCATCAACAGCCGAGTCGATATAGCCATGTCCGTCTGTCCGTCTGTCCGTCGATCCGTGTAAACGAAAGGATCTCAGAGATGGTAAGAGCTAGGACCACCAAATTTGGAATGAAGACTCCCTATAATGTCAGGCAGAACAAGTTTATGTTAAAATTTTGCCACGCCCACTGTGAGGGGCGTAATTCATAAAAAACTGACAGCACCTTTTATTTTGGCTTTTAAGTTTAAAATTTTTTTTTATATCAACGGATGTGGAATCATGCCCAGAAGCTAATCACCAACTTTCATCCCGATTGGGCCATAAATAGTGTAGATATTAACAATTTTGTCCGAGGTATTCTAATGGCAATTCTATAAATAGAATAGAATTAATGGTCAATTAATTCGTTTTACATTTCCTCTGCAAGAATGTTTATCGAATTTGTCATCTTCAATCCAAGTTGCGGCGTGGTGGAAGTGATAAGTGCTCGGCAGGCGAAACGAGAGACCGAGGTTCGAGTCCCGGTTGTGTCGATGCAAATGATTTTTAATTATTATTTTTTTTTTATTATTTTTATTTTCTTATTTTTAAAATTGGTTTAAATCACTTATCTTATTGTACATGTATGTAGCTGCCACAAAAACGATAGGTCGATATTTGAGTACAAGTACGAGAATTGCATGTGCATCTAATCTTCGGCATGCCGAAGCCTAGGCCCAGGGTATATTACTGTCGAGTGCACTCGACTGATCCGCTTGTTTTTTAGTGTAGTCGGGAGCACTCGACTTTAGCCTTTCCCACTTGCGTTTCTCTGAGTGTACTTACGACATATTATCGCCACCGCCATCGCCCGCCACACAGCTGGTCACACTGGCCATGCCGCCGCTGCGTCGCGGTCGACTCTTGCGCCGACGTCGACGCCGACGCTCGGAGGATGCGGTGCGCGTTTGTAGAACATGTTGACTTAAAGATTTCTGCTGCTGCTGCTGCTGACAACTGTTGTTGGATGCAGTTGGTTGTTGCTGCTGATGTGGTTGCTGTTGCTGTTGTTGTTGTTGTTGTTGTAGTGTTTGTTGTTGTTGTCCGCTGCTGGCCAAACGACGACCGGTTGCATTGCTGCCACCAGCAGCGGCTGTTGTTGCTGCTGCTGCTGTTGTTGTTGCTGTTGCTGTTGCTGTTGTTGCTGTGCCAGCGTTGGCAACTGTGGCGCCACCTGGCGCCTGCACTGTCAAGTTCTGGACGGCAACAACAAGTTGCGCATCACCAAAACCGCCCGCTGAGCTGATGGTGTCGCTGGTGGATTGCGACAGTGTTGCCACATTGCCACATTGTTGCTGTTGTTGTTGCTGTTGTTGTTGTTGTGCTGGTTGTTGTTGTACTGATTGCAGCGACTGTGACTGCTGTGATTTGCTGTTGCGCAGACTGTGATTCACTTTACGCCACATGCGTTCCATGTTTTTTTTTTTTTTTTTTTTTTTTTTTTTTATGCAATTGAAACTAGCTACGGGGGCTTTTGGGACGTTTTAGGCAGTTACAACTGTAGAGAAAGTTTTTTTTTTAGACCCCGTACTTTAAAAAAGTAAAGGGGTCTATTAACTTTGTCACAAAAAAAATGTGCGTAACAGGCAGAAGGAGGCGTGGCAGACCCCATAAAGTATATATATTCTTGATCAGCATCAACAGCCGAGTCGATATAGCCATGTCCGTCCGTCCGTCTGTCCGTCTGTAAGAGCGCCTAGATCTCAGAGACTATAAAAGCTAGAGACTTCAAACTTGGTATGTAGGTGCGTCTATATTGTAAGCAGATCGAGTTTGTTTTAGATTTTGGCCACGCCCCCTTAAACGCCCACAAATTAGAAAATCTTAATTATAAGAACAATTTTAAAGATAGACATTCCTTATTAAGCATAGACGAAGATATTGTTACTTTCCATATGTGCTGAAAATTTCATCGCGATCGGATAATAAACAGAGAAGATATTGAACAACTAAATTCTCCTTTATTTGCCATACTTTAGCAGCAACAACAACAATCAATGAATACAATTAATTACTTTTGACTTACAGTCCAGTAACAATGAAATCTATTACTGGACAGTGGATTTCAAAGAGCGACTGTGGCGCAACGTGTAAAGACGCCTAGTTTTTTGCTTACATTGTCAGTTGTGTCAGGGGGTCGCGGGTTCAAATCCTGACACGGACAACATTTTTTTTGTTTTTAAAATCAATTTTTTTGTGTTATGTTGATATTTTATATAAGTGTTGCATTTTTATCAATTCAAAATGTTAGTATTTATTATTTGACCAATAAAATTAAGTTGTTAGCAGATGATCCCCAAATGTTTTTTTTAATGTTATTAAATTTTAAAATGATGTTGCAGAAATCATAACTGGCAAAGAATAAATCATTGTAGTCTTAACATATCTGCATTTTGCATTTGTAAAGTTGGCTTCGGTGGCCTAAGGGGCAAAGTTCCCAGTAAATTAGCAATTAGTCGCGGGTTCAACTCCCAGCGAGAGCAAATTTTTTAATTTTTTTTTTTAATATTTGCAGACTTTTTAGATCATATGTAGGTCCCGAGCTCGAATCCCGGCTTGAACAGACTTTTTTATTTTTAAGATTTATTAATGTTTTCCTGACATTTTATATATGTTGCAGTTACATCAATTCAATGTTAATATTTGATTTTTTTTTGGTTTATGATTAAGAGATGTGGGAAATGCTCTTATCGCTTTCTTGCTTTCTCTAATGCTTAAATCAATTTATTTTGTGCATCTGTTAAATTTGATGATGTGCTTTACTAAATCATTTATTATATCTTTAATGTAAATTGATATACGTATCCTCAATATATTTGGGCGAAAATATATATATATTAAAATACATTAAATGTTTGTAGCGACTTATATTACATGACTTTAAGCAGTGTTTGCTTTTGCATAGTAAGTACGGGGTCTTCGACAGTCGAGTACCGCTCGACTGTAGCACCGCCGACTAGTTTTGTTTATCGTTGCTGTTGCTCTAGTTGTTGTTGTTGCTGTTATTATGTCCTGGGGGGCATATTAAGTAAGTGCCAAGTGTGTACCCCTTAAAGTACATACAGACGAACTTCCCTAACTCGAATCACCATTAAACAAGAAAAAAGTTCAAGATTAAGAGACTTCGAGTCAGGGAACTTTTTTTTTTTTTAATTTTTAAAAGAAACTACAATTTCATTCATTCGTAAAAACATTTCAAATTGTAAACTTTGTGTGTTATTTTCAACAAAAATGGATTTCAGTTTGTCAATATTCTCAAAAATTTGGTTTTTCGTTCTTTTGCTGAAAAATCCACAAGGAGTTCCCGATTCAAATGTCATCATAATTAATTTTCCATTTTTTAATATAATGAAAACTGTTTTCGCTGAGATACCATATTTTTCCAGGCACTTCAATTTTCTTGGTCCACTTTCGAATGCCTTAACTAATAAGTTTTTAATATTTCTTTAAGCGATAAACATTTTAATATACGTGCTGGTGACATCGTAAATAATCTTGCACTGATGCGCTGACAAAGAAGTACATTACGAACATCTTTCCTATAGCTAATTCACCAGCCCATGCAATTGTTGATGAAATATTCTATCATATACCATCACCATATTACATATCCAAACGAGCCGGTAACGAAAGCATAAAACATAATCGAACAAAATTCAAACTTTATTGGGAATTTTCCCAAAAAGTTCGTCTTACAGAAATACGGGCCAATATTTTTGTTCGAGCTAAGGAGAAATTCGACTTATGGAAGTTCGAGTTACGGAAGCTGAATTCGCTGAGCAAACGCTATTGCCACTCGATTTTGTTCGAGCTACAGAAAATTCGAGTTAGGGAAATTGGCGTTAGGCAAGTTTGACTGTATATTCTTGATCAGCATCAGCAGCCGAGTCGATATAGCCATGTCTGCCTGTCCGTCTGTCCGTGTAAACGAAAGGATCTCAGAGATGGGAAGAGCTAGGACCACCAAATTTGGATTGAAGACTCCCTATTACGTCAGGCAAAAGCAGTTTATGTTAAAAATTTTGCCACGCCCACTGTGGGGGGCTTAATTCTTAAGGGGGTCTTCTCATTCAAAACCCGTTTTTGGACCCTTTTTAAAAAAATTCTTATTTGAAAACGCAAAGAATAATTGAAAACTATTTTTATTTATTGTATTACAAAAGGTTCAAAGTAAATAACAAAACTTTTTTTGCCTCGATACGAGGGCTGTTCAAAAAGTAATGAGACTTCAAAGTTGGGGGTTAAAAAAAGGTGCCGTCACGGCGGCAACGATTCCGGGTCTCCGGAGCGTCGGAAATGAAAAAAAAAACGGGGTTATAATCAGTATAGATGTAATTCTCGGATGATAGTAGACAATAATTTTGTGATTATTTTTGACAAAATGGCGGTCAACCAAAAAAAAATATCAATTTCGGTCTTTTTTTTGTAGTTTAGTGTAAAAAAAAAAATAGTAAAATTTTTTTTTAAATTATTGTCTACTATCACCCGAGAATGGTGACAATTCTGCGTCGATTCCACTTTGTTTCATGAAAATCGGTTCAGTTGAACTGGAGATATCATGGCCGCCAGTTCGAAAAACGTGGTTTCGAGATAAACGCGTCTAAAGTTTTGACTCCACTTGCATTGACATTAACATTGCTGGGCAAAAAAGGCCATAACTCCTAAAGTATTTCGAATTTCTAAAAATCCTTTTAGAGCAAGCTATAAATAAATGCAAAAAAAAAAAAGTCGAAAAAAAAAAGTTGCTCAATGAGAAGACCCCCTTAAGACATCACCCTTAACAATTTTGTCAAACGCCTCTTAATGGAAATTCTATAAATAGAATTAATGGTCAGTTAATTCATTTTACATTTACTTTGCCAGAATGTACAACTAGTGTGTATTACATATATCGAATTTGCCAGCATTAGTCCAAGTTGCGGCGTGGTGGAAGTGATAAGTGCGCGGCAAGTGAAACGGGAGATCGGGGTTCTAAATCCCCTGGGATGATTTTTAATTATTTCATATTTTTCGTTTACTAAAATTGTCAGTGTAATGCTAGAGATACGCGCTCGTGCGCGCGGGGTCGTGGGTTCGTTTCCTGGTTGGGGGACATTAAATTTTTAGACCCCGTACTTTAAAAAAGTAAAGGGGTCTATTAACTTTGTCACAAAAAAAAAGTGCGTAACAGGCAGAAGGAGGCGTGGCAGACCCCATAAAGTATATATATTCTTGATCAGCATCAACAGCCGAGTCGATACAGCCATGTCCATCTGTCCGTCTGTCCGTCCGTCCGTCCGTCCGTCCGTCTGTAAGAGCGCCTAGATCTCAGAGACTATAAGAGCTAGAGACTCCAAACTTGGTATGTAGGCTCGTCTTTATTAAGAGCAGATCGAGTTTGCTTTAGATTTTGGATCAGACCACTATATCATATATGTAGCTCCCATAGGAACAATCAGTTGAAAATCAAGTCTTAGTATGGAAAACTTTTTTGCTGTTTGAGATATTTCAACCAAACTGACAGAATATGCATAAAAGATGGTCCCATACATACTGACCAAATTTGATTGAAATCGGATTACTATATCATATAGCTGCCATAGGAACGATCAGTCCAAATAAAGTCTTAGTATGAAAATCTTTTTGTTGTTTGAGATATCTTTATAATAAGTACGGGGTCACCGACAGTCGAGTACCGCTCGACTGTTGCACCGCCGACTAGTTGTTATTTAAGTTATTTTTACTTTAAATACATTTTTAAAATTTAAATATATCGTGCAAATTGGTTCAAATCACTCATTTATATATACATATATAATATGTAGCTGCCACAAAAACTATAGGTCGATATTTAGGGATTAGTATGAGAATTGCAAGGGCAATTCCTAGATCCAGGGTATATTACTGTCGAGTGCACTCGGCTGATCAGCTTGTTTTGTTGTTGTTGTCAGCTGCAACAACAACATGGCTACAAACTCAAACGCACACAGTCTCACAATAACAATCACTCACACACACACACACACACACACACACAATAGCGGCAGACAAACAAAAAGCTACTCAGCAGGAACTATGAATGCTTTGTTATTGTTGTTGTTGTTATTGTTGTTGTTGTTATTCTCCTTGTTGTTTTCGTTGATTTTTATTTGCTGTTGTCCTTGTTGTTGTTATTGTTATTGTTATCTGCGAATTGCGGAAGTGCAAAACAAAAACGCAATGAATTGAGTTTAATCAAACACACACACACACAAAAGCTTTTGCACACACTCTCTCTCTCCCGCTCTCTCACTCGTGTGTGTGAAAACTTTTGTCATGCACTTTTAGGTTAAGCACGCGCTTCAACTCAATTCGTTAAGCCGCGCCATTGTTATCGTTGAGTTCTGCTGCTGCTGTCGCTGTCGCTGTCGCTGCTTCCAGTCTCTGCCTCCGTCTCTGCTTACTGCTTCTGCTTGTTGTTGTTGTTGTGTTCTTTGCTATTTGCACTTGTGAATGAATATGAATTGTGAATGAGCCTCCGCACACACACACACACAAATATTTAACTAAAAAACAAAAAAAAAAACTATCAACTGTGTATTTTACATTTTTATATTAATATTTTTTTTTTCATTTAGTTTTCTTGATAACTTTTGGACTTAAATAACAGCAGCAAAAAAGCAACAGCGACAACTGAAACTGAAACGACGGCGACATACATTTCACGTTTTGTCTAATTTTGCGTTCGTAATGAGCGAGAAGAGCGCAAAAAATACACACACACACACAGACACAGGCACAGACACAGGAGAGAGCGAGTTAAACGACGCGATGGCAACCGAAAGAAAGCGCCGCAATTTTGTTGTCGTTGTCAAGCTGTTGTTGTTGTTGTTATTATTGCTGCTTCTACTTCTGCTGCGGCTGCTGCTGCTGCTGCTGCTGCTGCTTGTCATTTCTCTGCTTCACTTCTGCCCTCACTTCACTCAATGCAAAACACCGTGGGCAAAGTTAGCGCGCAAACTGCGCTTTAAGCTGTCATTGAGTTACATAGCATTTAGCTTTTTGAGTTGGGGGCGAATGAATGCATTCAGTGCAGTGTTGCCAATTTAGCTATTTTCCCGACAGATTTAGTGGGTGCGACTGGCAAATGCGGGATGAATTGTAAAACAGCGGGTAGCGGGAATTTTAGCTACTTCAAAAATAATTTTAGCTTTTTGAAAACATCTGGTAACTTCATGTATTTTTATGTTTTACGATGCCACTCTTATATACTTTGTAATATTTTTGTAGGAAAATTTTTAAATTTGTTTCTACAAGTGTATTTTTTAACTTTTTTCCTCGGTCCCAAACAAAAAATATTTTAATGCAATAAAAAAAAAATCTTAAAACAATTCTAAAAATGATTGAAAAACTTTTATAAATAAAGCCACTTTTTGTATGAGACAGAAAAAGGAGGAAAAAACGGTTAAAATAGTAATTTTTAGCGAATTTTAAAAAGTCATAAAAATATATTAGCGAATAGATTTTTCAAGTTTTTTTTTTGCATTCACTTCTAGAATTGTTTGAAGAATTTTGTTGCATCAAAATATTCCAAAAACACTGGATTAAATCAATAAAAATATCGTTTTACTACTCTAGCGTTTTTTTAAGCTATGAACAAATTTTGTTTAGCTATTTTCAGCTTTTTTCTAAGGCTATTTTGGCTTTTTCATGTCCCGAAGAGTTGGCAACACTGATTCAGTGTTGCCTCTTTGGATTTGGTTTTTTAGTGTCACATATTTTTTTTTTGTCTTTTAATTAAGTGTCAGTGTTGTCTGTTTGGATTTGATTTTTATTTGTTTGGGGCTTTTCTGCATTTATTTATTATTCTTTTATTATCAAATCTTGCTAATTTATCGCTAGTTTTTTGTAGCTAACTGTCACAGTTCTGACACAGACTGATTGCATTGACAAACTGACTGAGTGCGAGAGAGCGAGAGAACGTAGAAAGTGCTAATTTGACTTGAGTCTCTCTCCATTTGTTTTCTTGTGGATCCCATTAAGTAGGCAACAAGATCGCGTGGATTCCATTGCAATGGGCAACACTTAACACTTTATGTGTCAGTTTTCTGATTTCGATGCAAATATTATTTTTATATAGAAAATTCAATAATACGATACTATTGTTTTTAATTTTTTTGTGTTGCGTAAAATGGCCGGAGACGTGTAAAAACAAAGAAAATAAAAATAAAAAAAACAACAAGGGCTAATCAAATGCAAGCAAGAGTTAATCAGCAGCAGTTATGTGCTGTTGCTGTCTCTCTCTAGCCTAGCCTATAGCCATTGTTGCCAATTTAGCTATTTTCCCGACAGATTTAGTGGGTTGCTGGCAAACTGGCAAATGCGGGATAAATTGTAAAACAGCGTGTAGCGGGAATTTTAGCTACTTCAAAAATAATTTTAGCTTTTTGAAAACATCTGGTGACTTCATGTATTTTTCTGTTTTACGATGCCACACTTAAATAATTTGTAGTATTTTTCCATTTGAATGGCACAAAAACATCGATAGGCCAAAAGAGCATTAAATTTTATCGTTTTTAACTATGAAATCAATTGAATCTATCACAATTTATGAACCGATCGGTGAAAATGCGTAAAAAAATTCTTAAAACAATTCTAAGAGTGATTGTAAAAAATATGAAAAATAACTTTGCTAGTATTTTTTATGTTTTTTTTTTGAAAATTGCTATAAAGCCACTTTTTGTATGAGAAGTTGGAAAAAGGGGTTAAAATAGTAACTTTTAACAAATTTTAAAAAGTCATAAAAAAATATTAGCAAAGATATTTTTCAAATTTTTTTTTGCATTCACTCCTAGAATTGTTTGAAGAATTTTTTTGCATCAAAATTTTCCAAAAACACTGGATAAAATCAATAAAAATATCGTTTTACTACTCTAGCGTTTTCTTTAGCTATCAACAAATCTTTTTTATCTATTTTTAGCTTTTTTCAAAGGCTATTTTGGCTTTTTCATGTCTCGAAGAGTTGGCAACACTGCTGGGCAGTGGATTAGTCATCAAGTTGTACGACAGTTGGCAAATTTGCGCCACTGTGCCTGCGCTCTCTCAACGCTCGTTGCTCTCTCTCTCTCTCTCTCTCGCTCTCTCTGCGTGGGCGTCGTGGTCCTGTGTATAACACA
>JBAMBJ010002506.1:0-108320 GCA_037043495.1 Drosophila recens
CCACGGTTGCCACAATTGGCGCTTTTGCACCAAAATTGGCTCTTTTTTGTCCTGTTGGCGCAATGGCACTTATTTTTTCGAATTGGCTCCTTTTTTCATCAATTCAGAATTACGTTTTCGTATTGTTGCTTGTTTTTCTCGTCCGCGCTGTTCCGCTCGGTCCGCGCACGTCAAACGCACTTTTTCTACTAAACTTAAACACGAAAGAGAGGGAAAGAGGGAAAATGACAGAAAATATAAATGACATACATATAGCCGCACCAGTCACTCCAGTGTGCTGCAAAGCGCGCTCTCTCGCTCTCGCCAAACGCAAAACGTTTTTGCGTCCATCTACTTGCTATGTTAGCGCCTGTTCTGCGCGCCTGGTAGGAGAGAAAAAATTCTCCGGCAAATCCAATATCAATTTGTTGACATGGCAAAAATAGTGAACTTTTTTGTTTTTTGAGCTAGAGCTCTGAAATTTGTGTCAGAGACATATAGAATTTTTCTCGATTTATTGACATTTGTTGCTTCTCAAATTTCCTGTTATTTCTCAATGTTTTTGGGGTTTTTTCTCGATTTTGCCACCAAAACCAATTTCTAAATATACTTTATTATTTTACCTAATTTTGGATTTTGTTGTTTTTTTGAAATTAATTCTCAGCTTTTTTAAATTAATTTTAGAAAATTGCAGTTTTTCAGTTCAAATTTAGCGCGGCACTAAAGAAAAAGTCACATACTTTCAGGAGGGGAGAGTTTTACCAACAGCGTTAACAGTGTAGTGTTAGCGTTAACAGTGTTCACAATGTTACTAACATTCGGCGCTCTTTTAGTGAATTTGGCTCATTTTTCGTTTGTTTTTGGCTCAATCAGATACTTTTAAATGGCAGCAATGGCAAATGGCAGGTTAAGCCTTTGGGCAATAAACCAAGTTCTCCCACTATTACTGAACATTCTTTATAAAAACCAGTATGTGAGGACTAAATCTTGCTAAGCCCTTGTCAAAAAGTGAAGCATGCTCTTGGGCGGCAATTTTTAATAGCAAATGGGAAGAGTAAACGATGTTTTCCCACATCGTGGCACTTTTTCGGGCTGCCAATATTAATATCACGTGGGAACACTTAAACATGTTTTTCATTATATTTAACTGTTATTGTTATAGCCATTATTTGCATTATAAAAAAAAAAATTAATTGAAATTAGCTTAGGATTACTTATGATGGCATATGATTACATATGATGACGCTATCTGAAGGCAATACGTATAAATAGAAAAGTGTTATAAAATATCTTCCAAAAAGTGTGTATGCTTTCAGGCCGCCTATGATAATATCATTTGTGCAAGCAACGATATTGCACATTTGGGCATTTCCACAAAGGTCCACCGCGGCCAAAAACGTAAAATTGATATAAACTCACATCTTGTGAAATTTTCTTCCAGAAATGTATTTAAGTTATTTATTTAAGCAATATACGCTAGAAGAAATTCAGTAGGATGAATGAACATATAGAACAATTTAAATAAGTTTCTCGGGCTGTTTTCGATATATCATTTAAAAAAAGAGACAGAAAAAACATAAAAATAGTGATGGTAAAAAATGTCCCGTGCGCGATGTCCCGTGCAAATTGACGTCAAATTGAATTAAAAAAAAATGCGAGTCATCTTTGAAAAAAATCATAACAATTTTTAAGAGGCATCAATGCACAAGAGTTTAAAATTAGTTGCATTAAAATATTGCCTCTGGATTCGCTGAAATTGGCGTTTGAATTGGTTGACCTCACAAGTCACTTCCGTTTCCCGTGCGAATCACTTGAATTTTGCTAATATCTTAAAAATTAAAAATTTTCCAAAATCAATCTTTGCACCAATGAAAGAGCTAACAAAATGCTATGTGTTAAGCCTTTCAACAGAAAAAAAACCTTTTCCTTTTTACCGTTTTTTTACATTGAATGCGTACGAATTTCCCGTGCGCGAGTTTGGAAATGCCCATTTGTGAAAGCAGTGTAGGATGCTTTCGGGCTGTATGTATAAATGACAAGCAAAATTTAATTACATACTTTTGAGGATCGAAGGAGTGACAAAGAGAGCTGCGTATTTCACAAAACGTTGGGAACAAACAACCTCAACGATACCGAGTTAAGTTGATCGTTGGCGCCGCGCAGTGCGTCTTCAGCTGTTGCTCTACGTAGACCGGTTCAGTAGCGTCGCATCAGCGTCTCAACAGGTAGTGTGGATATTCAATAATTTTGGTAGAAAAAGGGGACCAAAATAAACATTGTTACTACGTATACGAGAACAACGCGGAGAGTAAAAGAGAAAAGAGAGAGATTGTAAGAAAGTCTTCTCTGAGTGTGTGTGTGTGTGTTTGTAACGTTACAAAGTGCAACAAAATATAGTAAACAACAACAACAGCCCAATCTTTATGTACATACATATGTGTGTATGTATGTAGCTTTGACGCTGTGTTGGCCCCACATTGTTTGGCGTCGTTGGCATCAACAGATGACAATGCCTATCTGTGTGCATTCGAGCGTGAGTGTGTGTGTATTTCTGTATATGAGTGCGTGTAGTAACAAAAATAAAAGAACAAAAGTGTGAAGAAAGACAATGAAGTCTTAATCACAAATGGATAAATCCAAAAAAATACATGCATATCTACATAGACACTGGCAAGAGTACACAAAGAAATGTAAATTACTCCGCTGGACTTCAAAAAAACAAACTCAGAATGAATCTCTGTATATACAAGTAGTATATTATGTATGTATGTACAAATGATTCGAAATTGATTAAATCAATGAAAGTGACTTATAGATTGGTTTTGAACTGATTGCGTGAATCAATTTACAAATATTTTAATTAAAATGCCGGCACAAACAGCTTTTAAAACAACGAAAAATCGAAAGTACTTTAACAACTTGTTTTAAAAATTAAATCAGAAAGAAATAAAAACAGAAATGTAGTCACACATGCAATGCGTATATTGGAAAGTAAGCAAAAAGAATCGTGTAATAAAATGACTGATCCCCATTTAGGATTGCCAACTATTTAGTACTTAGTATCTGGCGTCGTTAAGCTATAAAAGATAACGAGCAATAGCGACAAGTGACTTTAACTAACAATACACTCAACAATTCATATGCAAGTGTGTGTGTGAAAGTACGAATAAAGAGTTGGCAATAAATGATAAGCGGTCAAATTGGTTGTGACGATAAAAAAAAACAGCTGAGAAATCGGCGTACGCTTCTCAGTTCGTTTATCTGCCAGCTTTGAGTCTGTGGTAATGCGATGATAAGACTGTTCAGATAACTCTAGCGATAATTCTTACGGGCTTACACGACTGTTACATACCCTGTAGAGGTCTGCATGGTTGCATTTGAATCACGAAATAACCAAAAAAAACGAATGAGGGAGAAAAGTGCCGTAATTTCTATGCCCCAAAATTTCTGATATCCAATTTTGTGACGAACACTATTAACTGTAACATATAAATTATTTAAAAAATATAAGTTGTTACTGAGTACTCTGAAAATCTTTGCCGTTCATATGAGTGCTCAAATTAATGTCAAAAATTATCATTCAATACGTTGAGCACCGGATCTTTAAATTTGTTTCACTCAGGGAACTGAATTAAACTCACGAGTACCCAGAGAATCAGATCATGTTGCTTATTTGAATTTTAAATTTATTTAGAATCTTAATGCCAAAATCAGCTTAATGATCAGCTATGTCCGGTAGAAGGCCTGTCCGTCTCCAATCCCAGAGACTATCAGAACCCAAAAAGCTGAAGTTTCAATACTATATGTATGGGTAATTCTCCAATGTCGAATGTGACATTCGTACACGTTCAAAGTGAAATAAAACTTATGCCAAAAACATTATTTTGTTGTCACTTATAGGATTCCATAAGCATTTTTAATTGGTGCAAATGTTGATTTTGGGCAATTGTTCGCTTTCAAGACAATTTAAAAAAAAAATGGCATTTGCACGCGACTCAAACAGAAACCGTTTTTTCGGCGACCAGTTGTAATACTGATTTCAGCAAAACGTGAACCAATACTTTGATGCAATTAATTTTAAAATATAATGCATTGATTTATCTTAAAAATGTTTTTTGTTTGATTTAAAAATAACAAGTATTTTGTTTTTTAATTTCATTTGAATAACTGTCGCACGCGACATTTTGTTCTACAATATATTTCTATTGTTTCTGTCTCTCTTTTTTCAAATTATATATCGAAAGAGCTCGAAAAACTTGTTTTAAATTAAACTTTTAAAATATTTCTATTCATTAAAATGGTTTTTGCTACAATTTAACTATCTTATTTAGTGTAATCAATAGAATACAAACGGTCTATTTTGGACGTCAAATTTAAAAAAAATGGGCAAAAATATAGAAAAATTTAATTTATTCCAATGTATGTTCAACGTATTGAATTTCTTCTATTCAAGTTTTTATTGCTTAAATAAATAACTTAAAAACATTTTTGGAAGAAAATTTTACCAGATGTGAGATTTTTTGATCAATTTTACGCTTGTGGACCTTTTTCTGAAAATTACCATATACTAAAAATTTGGTCACTTCTATTGCGCGCCTACAAATTTAAATCGAAAAGTCCGAAATGCTATAAGTACAGGGTCTCTCACAGTCTAGCTCGCTCGAGTACAGCCGTTATATAGCGTTAAATGGTTTTTTTTTGGGGCGGGAAAACTTATAGTGTTAAATTCTCGTATTTTGGCAATATGTAAATTGAACGACCACCTGCAGATAAGTCCAAGGCCAAAGCAAGCCGGAATAATTTAATATTTGAATAGTATAGCAAATCAGTAATCGTAAATACTCGCACTATATAGGGATTTATTTAAATCATATCCCAGCATAAACTTATCATGCACACAATAACAACACCTCTCCCCGATATGCAACACAGAGAGAAAGACAAGAGTTACAGGCGTAACGTCCACAGACGAACGATGGAGTCGTGGCGCAAGTTGCGTGCTCGCATGGAGACAACCAGGTTGCCGGAGGATCTGGACGATGGTCTGGAACGGCTGGAAGATTACATTCAGCGATGGCGCTCCGTGCGCATCATTTATTTCACAATGTTCCTAATGGCACTCGGATTTAGTATTATTCTCACTGGAATCTGGCCATTCCTGAGCGAGGTGCGTGATCTGTCAGTTGGTGAATCCTCACATGCATACGAGTAGTTTATAATATGGTACATCCCTATAGCTAGACCCCAGTGCGGGCAAGGAGTTTATGGGTCTGATTGTGGCGGCCAATCCATTGGGCCAAATGATATTCAGCCCCATCTTTGGCTGGTGGGGCAACAAGCTGGGCACCATACGCCTGCCCCTGTTGATCTCCCTGGGACTCTTCACCATTGCCAGTGGGCTGTACTCGTCGCTGGAACTGTGCCAGGATAATGTCAAATACTGGATGCTAGCCTCACGATTCCTTATCGGCGTCAGTTCGGCCAACATTGCCTTGTGCCGATCCTACTTGTCGGCTGCAACGCGTCTCAGCGAACGGACTCATGCCGTCTCCATGGTATCCCTGGCCCAGGTGCTGGGCTTCATCATTGGCCCTGGCCTGCAGGCACTGGTCACTCCGTTGGGCCGCCATGGACATGTGTGGCTCTGGGGAAGCATGCATGTGAACATGTACACCGCCTCTGGCTGGATCAATGTTATAATGAGCATGGGCAACTTTGTCATGTTTCTGCCATTCATATTTCAGGTAAGTGACGAATTCGCTAGCTACTTTAATAAGCTCTCCAGCCCGAACTTGAACCGAACATGTTCCCTTTCTTAAAATAAATGTCGAGTTAAATTAAAAACAAGGGAAAAGGCTATAGTCGAGCCCCCGACTATAGAATACCCGTTACTTATTTAAATAAACTTAAAATATTTTTTGTGGCATGCTTTTACGCACTTACATTGCTTAAAAGCTTTAATAAGCCATTTCAACCTTTGTATTTGTCCGATCTTGTTACGATTTAGAAGGATGATAGGTAAAAATATTAGTTAACGTTAATTAGTAAAAAAATCCTAATATCTTGAAAACTGTGCGACTTGGATATATCGACTCGGCTGTTGATGCTGATCAATAATATATATACAGTCGAACTTCCCTAACTCGAACTTCCCTAACTCGAAGTCTCTCTAACTCGAACCAAATCGAGTGGCAATACTAGGCAAATTTCATACAATTCTACTTCCCTAACTCGAAGTCTCCCTAACTCGAACCTTTTTTCGTGGATAATGGTGATTCGAGTTAGGGAAGTTCGACTGTACTTTATATGTAGGGTCGGAGATGCTTCCACCTCCATGTTACATACATTGCAACGAATACTAAATCCCCTTTTACTTATTTTTTAAGTAACGGGTATAAAAATGAGAGTGTTATAGATAGTCCTTACTGAGTTCAGGCCGTTATTAATTTTGTCTGCGAATATTGCTGCATACAGCATATATATTGCTGCATACTCTTCGGCGCCTACATTTTCTAGAAACTTAAAACAGCCATAACTACCGTGATCCGTCATCCGATCTTCATTCGCTTAAGTAGGTTAATTTATAATAATACACAAGAACGTTCACTTTTCAATTTTAAACAAGTGAGAAAAAAAATATCATTTGTAGTTAACATAAAATTTAGCCAAGGCTTAAAACTTTCTCCTCAATTATTAAGACTAACAGCCCTTGATTCCAGGGACCGTAATCATTATGAATTATATTATAAAAATTACATAGTTATGATTATTTAAAGATTTTAAAGGATTTTCTTCAATGATAATGACTAATTTTGAGCGAAAAAAATAAAACTCACAAGTTGGTTGTGATTATAATCATTATTTTTTATCAATATTTTTTCGCTCAAAATAAAACTTACTTTAAAAAAAGATAACGTAATCATTATAATTATTTTTTTTTTACGTATGATGGGTCCTTTGGGCTTCTTTTAAA
Organism: Drosophila recens; assembly: GCA_037043495.1. NCBI lineage: Eukaryota > Metazoa > Arthropoda > Insecta > Diptera > Drosophilidae > Drosophila > Drosophila recens. Next base: position 6,953 of record JBAMBJ010002506.1, read on the forward strand.
GGGATATGAAAGTAAGTTTTATTTTGAGTGAAAAAAAATAAAAGTCATAAATAATGATTATTTTTGAGCTTTATTTTTTCGCTCAACTTAATTATTATCACGATTTTTTTGTATATGTATGTATTCTAGTCAATGATATATTGATGTAAAATAATTTCAATAATCATTATTCTTGCTTGATTCTACATAATGATACTTCCCATTGTAGGAGCACAAAATTGCCGCTCGAGAGATTATGGTGATGCAAGGTGGCACTTCGGAGCGGGACACGTGGAAGGCCATAAAACCGAACTACTTTTCCGCCTGGACATTGATTGTGGCGTTCTTTGTGCTGGTCTTCAATTTTGTGCTGCTGGAAACGTAATATTTGCTCACGACTTGAACGCATTTCTAAGAGATACTAAGAGATGGTTTCTTTGCAGGCTGGGCACATCCCTGACCATGGACATGTTTGCCTGGACTAATGACGAATCACTCTACTATATGGGCATATTTATGGCAATCGCTGCAATTATATCGCTGGTCACCTTTGTGCTCATTGAACCAATGTGCAAGCTATTCGCCGAGAGATTTGTGCTCATCTGGGGTGGCTTCTCCCTGATGGTGATTGGTCGCCTACTCTATATACCCTGGGGACCGGAGCCGCCCAAGCTGGCCGTGGCTTATAACGCTAGCGCCAATCTCAGCAGCAGCGATCCCATCTATTTGGGTTGCCCGCCCTCGCAAGACTGGTGTCCCAATCTGCCAGCGCTGACATTGACACAGTTCATTATCGGATTTGCACTGACATCTGTGGGCTATCCCATTGGCGTAACGTTGATACAGACAATATTCTCCAAGGTGCTGGGACCACGTCCCCAAGGCGTATGGATGGGCCTGATGACGGGCGCAGGCTGCTTGTCTCGAGTCATGGGTCCTGTTTTCGTTGGTTCCATCTATACACGACTGGGTACCTATTGGACCTTTGGCTTCACTTCGGTTATGATGATAATATCCATGATCTGGCTCCTATGCTCCAAGTTAGTAGCCCACAATCTTTATAAACCCAAGTTATAAGCCTTGTTGTTTTTCCAGCCAATTACTCATACCACCAACATTCGACAAGCTGGCGAAAGTCGTGGAGCTACGAGAGCTGCACAAGCCCAACGATCCATCCAATGCAGACGCAAACTCGCCCATTGATGAAGTCGAAGATGAGCTGCTCGTGACATCTAAAGTCGTACGCATTCTGCCCAAGTCCCAGGCGTAGCAGGATTGGGGAGCGCAATATATTTTATTACTGCCTTTAAGTTAAATATGCTACATGAATTTCTAGAATATAACTTTAATATTTTGTGTTTTGAATTCGATTTATACACACATACATACGTATGTTTATATCAAGGCTGAAACCCTCCAAATCCTCGAAGAAAGTGTTGAGCAAGGATGCAAAAATTCAATATCTTGGAAAAGATTTGGCTTGGAGGTTCGATATACAGCTTACAAAACTATTTAATAAATTGTTAACTTATTTAAGAAGCAAATAAAAGATTTTTTTAGGACTTTCTATCTTACAAAAATCAATCTGGGGATATAATTAATTGAGGATTAGCCTGATGCACTTATCTCCTTTTTTCCCATGGAGATAATTTAAGTTTCTGAATTAATTTTTAAACAGTTACAGGTTACAGTTAATTCAGGATAAATTAAAAAAAATCAGAATACGCGACTTCCAAAGATTGAGTGTTGATTTTTCACAAAGCACAAACAAATATTGGTGCTTATTAAATTTTATTGGAATTCATCGCACAAATCTAGTACATTATAATAGTTTATGCTTAAGAATGAACTACCTTGATGAAGTAATAATGCAACGAATGCAAAGTACATGCAACCTTGCATTGATGTCGTCACTATCAGTCAAACAATGATACATAAGTGTATGAAATAGTAGTATAAGAAGGATGCCTAATGGGACTCTATGATAAATTATTTTGTTTTTCTCAGTTATTGATTATATTTAAATTATGCGTGTGGGACGACTACGACTACCAAGGCGGTGGCAGCCACATGTGTAAGATCGGCAACTGCTGCAGTTGATGATGATGCTGCTGCTGCGTTGGCGACCAGCAAAGAAGCCAACATGCTGCACCGCTGAGCGTATTGTAGTTGTAAATTGGTAGAAATGGAGGCGCAGTTGTTGCAAATACACCGCCAAAAGCAGACGCTGGCACTCAGCTGCTGCCGTGATAATACAACTCATCTCAGTAAGGCGCGTAGCGACGACCTGGCGGCGATGGACCGCGCATGCCTCGCGACGAGATCATACGCTCGTCAAAGGAGTCGCGACTGAAATCCTCATAGCCGTGCGGTGTCGGTGAACTGTGTCATAATAAAAAGGAGTAACGGTTAGTATTAATTTCAATTGAAATTGTAATTGCCACCTACCCATAACGACTCATGCCGTTGCTGCTTCGCGGTGGCGGAGGTGAACGGCGACTGAACAGGGTATCATAGCCACGAGAGACACTGCAGGAGCGCAGACTGCCACTCAACGGTGGGGGCAGAGGCATAGGCTCGCGACGCGATATCGGCGGCGGTGGGAAGTCACGCATACGCGATGTCTGATAGCGACGCTCGTACATATCGCGTGAATCCTCAAAGCGACGGTCATAATAGTCATAATCCTGTGGGCGTACAAAAAAAGGAAATTATAATCTTACAGCTTTCATTGTTATTAAGTCTTTGTTTTTATGGTTATTGGGTGATAATGTATTTGGAATATTCACGGCGGGTCGATTTAAAGATTAATGGCTTAAACTCATAATTTAACAAAAAACATGTTCTCTTTACATGTAGACGAATTTATGATCTTCTAGTTAAATTATATTCACGGAATTCTACCGATACATCTGTCGGAGTCACGGAAATTCGTGAATTAAATAGAATTCATGAATTAAATAATTTAGGTAATATATACTTGAAAATGAATCTTTTAAGCGACCCGTCGAATAGCCAAATGGTTGTTTCTGCATTTACCCTAAAGCCGTCCATAATGCGATCACGCAGGAATGGCGGCGGCGGTGGTGGTGGCGGATACGGGTCACGACTGTACATGCGATCTCTGTAGCCGCCGGCACTGAGCGGTGGTGGCGGCTCGCGTCCACCAATGCCTGTCCAACGCGGACACTCTTTCGACCAATGACCGGAACGGCCGCAACGATAACACTGCTCCGGATCGCCCATGCCCGGCTTGGGGCGCACACGACTGGTGGAGACCTGCACCTTGAGTGGCTGGCCATCAACGACGCGACCGTTTAACTCCTTGATGGCATCCTGCACATCACCGACACAGTCCAAATGTACGAAACCATAATTGCGCACAATGTCGCATTCGACGACGGTGCCGTATTTCTGAAATAGTTCACGCACCTCCGGCGCCCGCGTTTTATCCGTTAGATTTCCAACGAAGATTTTCGTTGTCGGCGTATTTGGGACGCGTCGGCTCTTGGCGGCCTCCACCTTGATGGCGTTATCGCTCAGCACGTAACCGTTCAAGTTCTGAATGGCATCGCGACCCTGTTGCTCGGTTTCCATATGCACAAAGCCATAGTTCTTCACCACATCGCATTCGACGACAGTACCGTATTTTTCGAACAGCGCACGCAGCTCGGTTGCCTGCGTCTTCTCATCAAGATTACCGATGAATAACTTGAACGTGCCGGCTCCGGGCATCACGGCGACGGTATCGGCTGCGGCGTCGTCCACGGTTCTTGCGTTATATCAATATCTTGGGGAAGCTTGAGCGGCACGCGATTATTATCAATTTAACGCGTTCGTTAGTATTGACTTGTGAGCAGCGCAGAACACTTGCAACGCGTGAATAATTATTTTTATTATTTCCACACAATATACAAAACAAGATGGCGGCGACAGCGACGACGGCGGCGGCGGCTATGCGAAACCGTAGTAATAATGGCAGGACGGCGGTTTCAATATTTGTAAATATGTTCAGACATTTTAAGACTTCTTACCTGTGCTCCTTTTTTAACCAAAACAAACAAATTCCCAACTAATTTTACTCTAAATTGTTTGGCACCTTATACGAAAATCCAACTTTCTCACAAATTTTCAGCAGAGAAATGATTTTTATGTGTATGCGTTAGAGCTGCTATTAAAATAATTATCGATAGATAATTGTGTCACAGTCGATACTAGAGGTGGAGAACGATCGATAGTCGGCACCATCGATAGTCAACGATATTATTTGTCAAACCATCGACAGCTTTCGATATATTGATTATTTGTGTTTCCAATTATTTGTGTTTCCAACTAAAATTTGAAATTGGTATTAATTTAGGTATTATAAAATTAAAATTAAATAAGATTCGTTATTGACAATAATGTTTCGCTATTAGCTATTGTAACAGTCAAACTATTTGTCCAGCGCTCGGACTCGACTGAAGTGGCGGGTACACATAAATATTAAAACACTAAAATTTTTAATAGGTTCAGTTCCGTTACGTTCTTCTTTACCTATTGCAAATATAGCTTGGAACTTATCCATGTCTTAAAAATATATAATTATTAATCACAAATCTTAAATGTCTCCGAAGCTGCAGATGTCAAATTCGAGCGATTCTGTGCAGCGTTGCCAAAATTAGTCCGTTAAAAATATGACAGATTTGAATAGTCAAATTTTAAAGAAATTATAAAAATTATGGTACTGCTTTTTTAGCAAACTTTTATTTTATTTCTGAATAAGAATGAAAAGAAGGTAGAAATAAAATAACAGAATGCTTAAAAACAGTACCATATTTTTATATTATTTCTTCCAAATTTTCTTATCATCCGCAAATCTATCAGCAAATATGCCAAATTTGCATGCCTGATTCTGTGACGATTTGAACATAAAAAAAAACTATCGACCACTATCGATAGTGCAGGTCTGCCATCGATGACGCTTGACCATCGATAGTGCCGATAGTGTCATCGATAGTTCTCCATCTCTTGTAGATACGAGCAACCTCAGGGTTACGCCAATTGCATATTTATCGATAGCACGTATCTCAGGGATGCACAAATATAGTCATTGTACAACACTATTTGCGCAGAGTAGCGCTGGATTAAAAAAGCGGGAAAGATTATTGCAATATTATTATTAAAGTGGCGCAATTATGGAAACTCCTACGGGCAGTGGGCGCTCTAGACGACCCACACGTACCCCCACTCCACGACGGTCGGCACGTAAAAGGCAGCTGTTCCGGAGCCGCAGTTCCAAGATGGATCACATAGATGACGAAAGTGACGTCGAGGATCTATTGCTGGGTTTGACTCCATTGAAACCAAGGCACCAACGCGAAGACACTGATGTCAATAAGCAAACTAATAACGTTCGCAAGCTGTTCCCCAAAAATGCAAATGAAAATAGTCGAAGCATTTTTAATAGGAGCATCAGCAGCATCAGCAGCGTAAATAGTTCACCTGAGACTAATAAGGAAAACAAAAGCACTCAGAGGACACATGTCTCTGGAGAAAATACTGGCTCGGATGAACAGCTGCCGCATTTATTTAAAGCTACAATGCGTATAAATGGCAGCAACAACATTAAGCAGAACATCAGCTCCCCCCGCACGTCCAAAGCTCGAGGGGACTCTAATACGGATACCGATGATGCTACAACTGGGCAGCGTCGCCGAGCGGTCAAAAGAGAACACGAGAAACCAGCGACAACAACCATTGAATCCTCTCCAGGGTCTGATGTGGATGTAATAACCATTGATTCCTCTCCAGCGTCGGACATTGTTTCGCCAGAGTGCAAGCTGCGCAAGACGGAAAAAGAATGTATACCAACAATTGCATTCTATTCCAATGCGGCTTCCCGGACTTCATGGCACAGCACGGCAGCTGCAACGCCCAGTGCACGACAGCAATGGAGGAGACGCAGTGGAAAGCCAAAAGTCACCTCGCCCACGTCTCGTCCCAAGCTGGGCATTAACAAGGGTGTGGGCCACAAGATACGCAAGCCTCCGCGTTCTGTGGTACCCACTGTTTTGGATGACATTTTGGGAACACTGCGTAATGAAAAGTTGCGTCAGCTGATTACCACGAAGCGAGAGGAGCGCGCCAAGGTGGAGCAGGTGCACGAAATTCTGCGCCACGCCAAGAATCCCATTCAAATGGCCAAGCCGCTAAGCGTGATGACTGCAGGCGATGACAACAACAATAACAACAACAACGAACTGTCAGCACAGTTTGATTTTTCTGATTTTACAGACGACGAAGACCCAAAAGAAACGGTGTCCACTCCTGTTATAATGGAGTTGGAGGAGCCAGTAATACCATTGATCCGACATGCTGATGCATTTAACACTTCACCCAAAGCAGACGCAGATAACTTGTCCAAGCGCAAGTTCTTCAAGTCGGGCCGACGCAGCAGTACCTGCATGGAAGTCCGCATCACGGACAACATACGGGCAAGTGTTAACCAGGGCAAGATCATGTTGGTGGAGGCACCGGCAAAGAAGCAGCGACAGGTGCGCGTTAGATCAGCCACAATATTTTCCGCGGAGCAGGCTACCGTGGACGCAATACTGCGCAATCTAGATGATACCGTCGTGGATGAGATTGTGGAATCGGATCCAGTCCCTCCTGAACCGCAGGCAGAGCCAGCTATGGAAGAGGAGGTGGTGCCACAAGATCCTTATGCAAAATATTTCAAACGATTACCATATCAGACTGATGATCCCGCTACCATGGAGCAGCAATCATTGCTGCTCGAGTTTTTGATAAGCAACAACATTTGCACGGATGAAAACTTTGAGATTTTCATAGCCGATCCGGAAAATCACAAGGATGAAGCCACGCGAATTGTCGATGAGCTCTATATGGTGATCAATGCGGAAGTACAAGATCCGTCGGTTCCCGAAAACGATATCTCGATGGCTCAACCTCAACTGAAAACGGATTCCATAGAACCACAAGGAAAACTGTTTCCCATTTTCACGCAACGCCTTCAACGGATACCGGAAAAGTCGACGCGTCGCAAGATGAACGTGTCTGCACGGTTAATGGCTGCTGCCACTGGCTCCAACCAGTATCAAATTGATGCTGGCCAAAAGGCATTTGGAGCTAGACAATGTCAGCAGTGTGGATTGGTCTACACCGTCCATGAGCCAGAGGAGGAGCAATTGCATCGCGAATATCACAATGCTGTCCACGTACTGCGCTTCAAGGGCTGGATTGACGAAGATATTGTTGCCGTGTATCCAGATTGGGGTGCCGATGGACGCATAATACGCATTAATGAACACGCTCCACCTGCACGCCTTCAACGTCTCACGGAGCTCGTCAAGGTGGTGGATAAGGAACTGGGCTTCTCCTCGTACATTGTACCAAAGACCTTTGTCGCCTACTTTGCGGTGCGCAAGCAGCAAATTGTGGGTCTTTGCCTGGTGCAACATTTGACAAAGGCCAATCGCTTTATCCAAGTCGATGGCATCGACTATTTCAGCGAGGAGACTTTCGAAGCCAGGTGAGTGTATGCATATATACGTATAAAGTAGAGTTGTGCGCTCAAGTTCAATTTGCAGAATACACCCAGGGAAATAAGTATATGTGGGTGAAGTTATTCAAAAAAAATATACTTTTAACACAAAAGATTTGATGCAGATTTCTTAAAATAATCCCATTAACCCATTAAGTACTTATGGAAAATTAAGAACTTTTGTAAAAGTGATTTTTTTTCACTTTTTTCCTCGATTTTTTACAAAAAATGTTTTGATGCAAACAAATTCTTCAAACAACTCTAAGAGTGACTGCAAAAAAAAATTTTTAAAAATATTTTTGATAGTATTTTTTTAAATTTTTTAAAAATTCTAAATATGACTATTTTTACCCCTTTTTCCTACTTTTTCCTCCTTTTCATACAAAAAGTGACATTTTAGCAATTTTAAAATATTTTAAAAAATACTAGCAAAAATATTTTTGTCACACTTAGAATTGTTTGAAGAATTTTTTTGCATCAAAATATTTTTTGTAAAGAATCGAGGAAAAAAGTGAAAAAAAAACACTTTTACAAAAGTTCTAAATTTTCCATAAGTACTTAATGGGTTAAGAAAATTTTTGTGTCATTCAAAAGGAAACTAAGTGATAAGATTATTTTAAGAAATCTGCATCAAATCTTTTGTGTTTAAAGTATATTTTTTTGATTAACTTCACCCACATATACTTATTTCCCTGTTGTAAATTCAATCGTTTATCTTATGCTGTTAGTTTTTTGCGACATGACTGAATAAGATCTCTATTTTATTCGAATTTGAACTTTTTCTGAACGAAACAACTCAACTCTAAAAGAGAGCTTTATCAGTGTTTATTATTTATTCACTAACGGACATTTCAACTTTGCAGCTGCGGCATTTCGCGCATTTGGGTGTCTCCACTGCACCGACGACAGAAAATCGCCAGCAACTTGCTCAAGGCTGTGCAATTTCACACCATTCTCGGAAGTGAAATTTCCCGTGATAGAATTGCATTTAGTGCGCCAACGGATGATGGACGTGCTCTTGCCCGTCACTTTACACAGAATGATAATTTTCTGGCCTATGACCAATGAGATGTGTTGGCCAATTGAATTGCTTGCAGCATGTTTTATTTTTCTTAAGTTATTGGTTATAGATTATGTTTTGAGCCGAGGAAATTGTATATTAAAGATGTCTTCAATTACATAATTACTTATTCTGTTTTTAATGCCAGTTTGCGAATCATTTGTAATTATATTTCTTAGGGAAAAAGCACACATTAATATTTGAAACTTGATTTATAAACTTAATATGAATATGTTAGTTATAAGCTTTCAATCATTTTAACGTCCATGTGACCTATTCTGTTGGGTTTTCCCAAGTTTAAAACTAGATTAAGTTGCCACTAAAGGTAACAAAAAACGTGTTTAAATAAAACATACACATTTTTTATGAAAAAAGAAAGCCTGTTTGTTAAATAAAATTAAAAAATTTTTTTACCAAAAAAAAAACACGTTAAAAACTTGTTGCCCCTTGAAGTATGCAGTATAAATTGCATGAAGTTTTTGTATTCATAATTTGAAAAATGAAATTAACTTATATTATTGCTTTGTGAAATGTGTAATTTCGCTGAAAATGTAGATCATAAATAGTGCTACAAGCACAACAATTAGCTGATTTTAATTAAGTTTTTAACAATAACGAAATTTCTTTTATTTTTAATTAAGTGATCCTATTAAAAAAAACAGTATTTATTAAGTCACCCTAAAAGTATGCAGATGTATAGCGGAAAATTGATCGATAGCTTTTCAACAGAAGTATCGACTCCAGTACAGCATTGTAACTTTAAAATCGATAATTCAGCTTATTTATGAGCCAGGCTTTGGGCGTTGTATTCTTTGGAGCAGTGAAATAATAAATCAAATTTGTATTTTTAAACGCTAAAGCATTGTTCGAATTCCTAATTAATGTGTTTTAAGTTGGAATTGCAGTTGTCCCTCATTGATCGCAAATGGTAAGTGCAAGAAATTATGCTAGTTGATATCGTGTATCCAGAAAAGCAACGCCGCCGTTGACGCCACGCCCAACGTGACTGAAAAGAAAAATTAAAGAGCTAGTTGGGGTTGAAAGTAACGCGTCGTCATCAACGTTTCTTATTGTTTACTTTTGTTTCAGACAATACGGCGTTGTGTTAGTGTGCAGCTAGAACAGCAAGTGGAAACTTGTGTAAAAGACCAGTTGTAATTACTTGTAATTAAAGCAAAGAACATCTTGTGGGACTATGTCCACAATCGACGACGAACGCAAAGCGTATTTAAGTAATCCGTACTTCACTGGACACATCTACGGCAGCTTTAAGCCGTTTTATGTGACTATATCCATTTGCACCGTTGTGCTCCTTTCGATAATTATACTAAATATCATCTTGGGCTGCTGCTCCAAGCATCGCAAGTACTGGCAAGACAGGCACACAGGCAACCGCTGGTTGGTTTCCATTTGGTCTTCAACGCCCCACAAGCAATCCCCATTAGACTTCACTGAGCTCAAGGACGCATCCTACTTTGATCGCTTCCATGTAAGTTGAAATATCCTTAATGTGCGAAGATTGCAAAATAAGTCGCATTCCTATTGCCCACAGCCCACTACACACCAGCAAGTGTTCCCCGACGACTTACCCGTTGTCATACCCGTTGAGGAGTTGGAGCCTGTCCATCTGTCCCACCATCAACAGCGACCACCACGCCCAGAGGGTCGTACACTGCACCAGCAACGCCAGCGAGAGGAATACGTGGAGCTACAGAAGCGTGAGAGCGACATCTAAGCGACAGAATGGCATTATATTTTTTATATCCTGCCGTTGCTGCTCTGGCGCTGTTCGTCATTGGCGTGATCATCGTGATGCTCCGCTGGGGTCCGCGTCTCTGCGGACTGCGTCATCACGCGCTCCCCGACAACTATGATATGCGTGAGAAGACCTACGAGCATGAGATTAGCTATGCCTAATCTGCCATTTCGAATTATTTTGCCAGCAATGCAGCTAATTACTTTTTATACACGTCCGTCCATATCAACTAACCATAGATATTTTAAGATGCTATTTAGACCTCTACTAACTCTTCACTCTCTATTTGAGTTCACCATTCTATTTAAACATGTAGTACAAAGTGCCTACCACATTTAGTTACAACAACTATCAATCAACTTTCATAACATTCCCTAACGAGAATAATCTGTGCCTTTAAATTCGAGACTCATCCAAGTGTCTTCTAGCAAAATAAGAATGTTTCGTAATAAACGAATACCCTTTTGGTAAACGTAGTAAGCAGAATTCAAAATTGCATGATTATAAAAATGTATCAATGCCGTCCAATTTTTGTGCACAACAGAAGGAAGAATATTTTATAACTATGCAAACTCTATACATTTGTATTTAAACATTTATACCATTTTGTCCAATAAAAACACATTTTAAATAAAAATTATTAACGAGTTTATACCAAGGCAAATGTTTACAAACAATTTTTCAATGAGAGGTTAAAACAATAGTAAATACTTTATGAAATGGCGTTAACTATAAGCTTTTAATTGACCAATCTGATTGAAAAGCAAATCAAAAGAATTTATAATCCGACGATAAATACTTTCCATTTAAACTTAAGCAAGAGATGTGGATATTTTGTGGTTGGCAATGCAAATGGCCGCCAAGAACTCGTACTTCTGCTCAACAGTCAATAAATTGGAGATGCCCGGTCCGGAACAGAAATCATAGGCAGTCATCGATTTAAAACGGATGGTTTCCAGTAGTTTACCCACAAACTCCTCCCTTTTTTTCTGCTCTCGTTCGCTTTGGTCTTTTTCAGTTGTGCCCGAAGGTGCTTCGCTGGATTTCTCCACTTCGTTTTCATTTTCATCCTTCTTTTCTGCAAGTTCTTCGGTTTTCTCATCTACGACCACACTGTTTAGTTCCTTCGTCATCTGTTTCACTTTTTTATCTTCATTATGGCTGGCGTTGAGAGTATTATCTGCCGATGGCGGTTCCGAGCTTGGCGCCAATCCTTGTATTTTGATGTATCGATCGATTGTATGAAAACGAATCTTCTCGCTAACACAGCCATAGAAGTCCTCAATGAATTTACAAAACATATCCGAGCTGAGATCGAACACAGCAGCCGTGGTAATGTACAACGATGGATTGCCGAGTATTTTCTAAATAATAATCATTAATTACTATTCATATTTCAATTTATGTGCATATGTAGGTACATACCGATCGAATGGTTTTGATCAATTCATTATCTTCAAGCTGGTGAGCATATTCAAACAAATCAATTGTTACATCGGGATCCAGCCCGTTGGCCAATCGTCTGTGGATCACATTCAAACACTTGGTGGTCATAAAGGGCACCATGAATTTCTTGCTCAGATAAATCAACGCTTGCAATGACTGCAGGTTATACGAATCCAGGCGCTGATTGTCGTGCCAATACAAATACGAAATGAATTTCTGAAAATCAGGTCCGGATACATCGTTCAACACAATATTGTCCGGCATGCTCGCTTCCTCGAAATCGCCATCAAACATGCGCTCAAATACCGGCGAGACGCTTTATCAAATGTTAATTACACATTATTATTATATGTACATACATATATACATATGTAATGATGGCACTTCATACCTCATAAGCACAAATTTGTGGCACTTTAGGACGATCTTCTGTCCATCGTCGTCATATACGACAAAACTGCAATCGGATAAATGGCCAGTTCTCAGCAAATATTTCATGCGTTCTTGGGGCCTAGAAATTTAACAATGCAGGAAATGAATGTATAGTTATTTGCAAGTTAGTGCTTACCTAAGATCCTGCCAATTCGAATCGGAGTTTTCCATTTTTTTAATAGACATAGAAACAAAAGCGCGGTTCAATAACCAAAAGAAGCTTCGATAGCGCAAAAATGAGCTAATAGTGCTGCAAAGCGCTCAAAGAAAAGTGCAAATTTCAATTGAAATACGGTCACTTTATATAGTCAGCTGTTTGATGTAGTCGCTGCTCGAACTCTAAATTAAATTAAATTATCACAATGATTGTATTTATTAACATTTGGATGGGAATCGGCATCGGCCTACTGCCATTGATCCAGTCAGCTGCCATAAGCGAGTGTCCCTCACGCAGCGTATCGCAGGTGCGGCGAGAAGTGGAAGCGGCCGGCGAGGTGTCGTTGTTATTCTACTACGTGTCGTGGTCGAGCGATGCCAGACAGGCGCGTTTGGTCTACGATGGCGTGGCGCACTACTACAAGGACTTCGCGTCGTTTGGAGCCATCGACTGCTGGCATCTGCAGTGCAACTGCAGCCGCACTCATCGCCAGCTGCCCGGGATGGCGGCCAACGGTGGCTATCCGGATAAATGGCCCACTCTCATGGTTAACTACGGACGCCACCTGAGACTGCAGTATCAGGGAGCCTGGCATTTTGAGGATCTAACGCGATTCATGAACAATCTCATACAGCCAGTTGATCGCGTGCACAGCACCGCCGAACTGGGCGCCCTTTGGAAGATATCGGATGCCGTTGTCCTGGCACTGCTGGACTCTGCCGATGGGTTAGCCTATAAGCGATTCATCGCAACGGCGCTGCACTGGCTGGAATTCGATCCGGAGCGCAATGTGCGCTTTGCGGTTACATTTGGTCCCAGTGCGAAGCAGATGTTCAAGGTGCAGCATGTGACGCTGCCCCAACTGGTGGTCATAGACAGCCGGCACGGCCTGCACAGCTACAACGAGTCGAACAGTTGGCATCCCATGGACATTTTGCATTGGCTGCGACCCAAGGTCAATCCGCTGATGGCAGCGGGCTATGGAACGCCTGTGAAAATAGCGATGAAGGCACGCCACATGCCGGTTCTGGCCATGGGCATACGACTGCATCCGCATCAGTCGGCAATGCCACTTGTCGCGAGCGATGAGCTGTCGCGCAAGGAGAACGCTGACTGTGAGGAGTACTGGCAACGGGATGGCAGGAAAACACATAAATGGTCACTGATGCAGGTGCCATCGGAACTGTACGGAGGTCTGAAGTCAACAGATGACTTGAACACTCATTGCCATCTCCCGTTGCAAGCGCATACAGCTGTGTTGGCCAATTACTATAGCATCAATGGTTACCTAAATTATCTCTGGTCCCAATACACCCACGAGAGTCATGCGCAGACGGAGACGGAGGCGAGGGATCTGTTGGCACTGCACACACGGTACCGCTGCTTGGCACACACTCATGCCCAGCAGGGCACACCCGCACTGAAGATTGGCATTGCCAAGCTGGTCACCAAGTACAGCCAGTTGATGTGGCAGCATTCGGCGGAGCAACCATCGCAGAACCGTTCCCTGGCCGTGGTGCTGTTCGATGCCACCAAGTACCGGGACTTTCTGCACCAGCTGGGCATAGAAGAGCATCAGTATCAAGGTCATAAGCGAGACGCATCCGCAGTGCAGGTGTTCATTGTGGATGCAGTGGCAGAAGCGGTGCACGTGATGTCGCCGCAACAACCCTTCTCCTACCTGGCACTAAAGGATTTCATCAAGCAGTTCTACGCCCGTCAACTGCCGCGGATGCAAAGGAACGCCATCATCCCCATCCCCCAGGATGCATCCTATGTCCACAGCTACAATCGACAGTTGCTCCTTCAGGCGCTGCAGCGTCCCAATGCCACCAATGTTGTGTACATGCATCGTCCGGACTGTGCCCTCTCCGCCGTGATGTCGCAGGCGCTGATGCAGGTGGCAGCTCTGCTACGAAGTCCCGATCTGCACTTCATGCGCTTCGATAGCCAGGCAAACGACTTGCCCTGGGAACTCTCGATGCCGGCTACTCCAGCCCTACTCGTATTCCCGCAATCTCGGCCAACCGACAGTGTCGTGTTTCCCGCTGATGCTCGAGCGGACACTGCAAATATTATGTCCTTTATATTGGCCCAATTGGAGCCGGAGCAGCAGCTGCGCCTCATTTTATCCAGCTGCCGACGGCGGATGCGGCATGCTCGCAGTTGCTTGGACTTTGCCGGAAAACTGGTGCTTCAACACGTCAGCCAATATCTGAAGTACTGGGAAGTCTTTGTTAAGGAGCGCGATTCCATATTGTCCCAGCTCAAGCAATTCAACGAGATGCACTTGGCCATCGAGAGCAGCATCAAGTTATAGTTCGATGAATCTTACTTAAATACTGACCGTTAGCTTAGTTAGCATGTAAATAATATTGGGTACATTTTTACCAACAGCTCACTTAACTGATAAATTGATATAAGCCAAATGTAATTTATCTAATTGTTGATCGCTAATAAGTGTAGTTTAAGCAATTAGTAAATTCTCAAAGTAATGTAATTCCACATGGTTGTTTGACATTAAGCGGAGCAATATTAGCTTAGCAAATAAATAAAACTCATATTCCATATCGTATTAAACTGAAATTTAAATTTGAATAAATTTACAAATTACACAGCACTGTTTTGAGATCAGTGGTTTGTTTACAATTTGCGCCTTTGTTATCAATGCAACAACGACAATTTCGTAGTGTGACCAGAGGCATACGAAACGGAAATACATAAACTTAATGTAAATACTGCAGTTAACAACCCGTCGCTTAAAATGTCAAGAAGTTCGGGTAAACTGAACATTATAGATCAAAACACATATCAGGATCTGAAACATGAAGGTCGAGACACTGTGCCAAGGACTCTACGCAGCTCCAAATATAAGAATAAGCACAAGAAGGAGCAGCAATGTACGCTGTTCGACTTTCTTATTGTGCCCCGCAAGAAACAAAAACAAACGACTCGAAAGAAGCGCCCGAACTTGATTATAGCAAGAAACTCATTCACTTGCCATCCCAAACGGAAGGGAAAAACGCGCTTACATCCTAAACAGCGTGTTACTCGCTTAAAGCGCATTATTCGGAGCTTTCGACAACTGAAGCTGCGCTCGACAGAGGACGAGAATGTTGGGGAACCGTTAGATCAGAATCCAGATAACGAAAAGTTGACAACGGCGAATTCGTCCGTTCCAGAACCAGATTTAAGGGAAGCGGCAATTGGAAATTTCGTGCCAGCAGCACATCAAATTCATTCCCGTCGCTTTAGAAGGTAACCAAGCTCATGATGAAATTATAACAAGGTGATGTATTCGTTTGACGTGCCCTTTTTTTCGGGGCGAGGATTTTTAGAACAAAAGCAAAATACGACGCGTCGTAGTAAACAGTTGAATCAAATTCTGTGAAAAATGCCCCGTGTGTGTAAAATATGTCGCTGTGGATAAATGCAACAGGAACAATAAGACAAACATGTACTTGCTTTTTATTTTTTTATATATTGCACAGCGCACAAAACGAAAATGAGTGAACATTATAGAAAACAAAACAAGTTTTCTATAAAGCGTAGTACGCTCTAGCTGAAAACATTTTGGACGCTCGAAATGTTCGATGTTTTGAAGTCCGGCCTTACAAACTTCAGTGTGACAGCATAATACCAAAAATCACTAAAAAGTTGAGAGATTGTTGGTCTTTTGCTGCTGTGGTCACACTGTTGCGTCAGCTGTGCACAACAAATAAACAAAACAAATAAATAACATAGAGCACAACAAAATAGAGAAAATTGACCAAATAGACATGATTTGAGAAGTGGCAGCGACTAATACCCTATTTATTAATCTAAAAATTATTGATTATAAAAATCAAGTCAATATGTTTTTTTTTCGGTCAAATCTCACAATATTGGCCTCTGTTGCACCTCTTCAATCAGTCTAATTCGCTCTTTGTGTTCAAAGATCTCAATTCGGCTTTTATTTTGCTGCTTGTTGGTCGCCATTTCTGTTCAAAAAGATTTTGACCTTTCAAAACATCGATTGAATCGTTGTTTTGAAAGGTCAAAATAAAGCTGCCATCTGTTGACCAAACAGTGTTGTAAAATGCCAGAAAATATTCTGAGCTGCCCATATTTAGGTACAGCGTACATACGTTTAGAAATGGCCTTACAAAATAATTTCGAGCATGTTTGCAACCCTTTTTTTTATATGGAGTTTTGGCCTTGCAAAAATATTTTCGGCTAGAGCGTACTATGCTTAAATCTACACATATTTATCAGCACAGCAAACATTTTGACATTTGCGGGCTAGTTTGCACCGCTATCGTTAACATATGTATTGGCATCAATCGAAAGGTTATTGAAATTCTGTTTGAATGATTCAAAGTTTTCTTTAATCCATTAGGTACCGATTGAAAATTTCGAATTTATGTTACTTTTGAAACTTTTTTCCTCAATTTAAAAAAAAAATGTTTTTATGCAAAAAAATTATTCAAACAATTGTAGGAGTACCAGAAAAATTTTTTTTAAATCTCTTTGCTAATATTTTTTATGATTTTAGGAAAATTGCTTATATTTATTGCTAATATTACAATTTTCAAAAAATCATAAAAAAATCAAATGTCAAAATGCTTGCTGTGCAAAAATATATTCGCCAGTGTATCTCGGTCGTCTCTCTCATGTCAGACTCTCTCTGAGCTGACTGCAAAAACGTCGCCCCGATAGAGAGCGCATACATCACCTTTACATAATTTCATCCTGACCAAACTGCCCTTAAACTTTGTTATGCATTTTAAATTTAGCTATTGTGATAACTGCACTACGAAACGCCTTAAGGAGTTGACGACTCAGTTGCTGAACGACCTGGAACGGTTCCAGAAACGTGCCTACGCCAACAACGAAATCAAAGCACGGGCGCATCCTCGTCTTGTGGTCGGCTTTCGAGAGGCGATGTCCAGAATGCGCATTAATAAAGTGAAACTGCTGCTCCTGGCACCCGATTGTGAATCATGTTCCGGAGAAGGTGAGTATAAATATATAATATATAAATACTTGCTACTTTTTAACATGTAATCTACACAGGTGGTCTGGATGACACGATAGAAGAGCTAAAGTCAGTGTGTCGAGAACAAGAGGTGCCCTATTGCTTTTCCCTGATGCGGCGTGAATTGGCCTTTGCACTGCGAAAGCGAGCGCAGATCTCTTGTGTGGCCATCTTGGACTATGATGGCGCCAACGATACGTACAAGCAACTGCTCCATGAACTGAATGAAGCGCGAGTTCTCTACAAAGATTTGACTGCATCTGCAACGTGATTTATTTTTATTTCGTGTCGAATACGAATATTTAGCAATGTTAAGTGCAAAGAAGGTGCCTAGTAATTTAAACAAATTTATAGTAAGCTTCAATAATTGGTCGGTGTCATCTTTGTGGTGGTCATCAGGTCGTACAAAGTGGAGCTGACGTTGTCCATTTCGGTGGCAGCACCCACAAATCCAGCCGTGTCGTTGAAACTATTGAACGACTGTATTGCATCCTTAGCCTGCTGTGCCGCCAAATTGAATTGAATGAGAATAATTAGATAGCTGGTGATACCGCCACTAACGCCGTACAATGTTTCCATGTCCAGCGTGAAGAAGCCACAGGCAGAAAAGTCCACGGAATGATTGAGCAGTTTCAGCGACAAGTGATTCACAATCTCGTACAGCAAATTGTCATCGGCAACAACTCCGCACTTGTGCAAACTAATCCCAGTGCGCTTTGAGGCCAGCGAGGTTTTCCAGCTCAGATAAATCAGGTAAATGCACTTGCCCGAAGTGTACACCAGTACAATGACCGTGATGAAGGGATTCTTGGCGGAGCGAAACAACGAGGGTATCGATTGCGATTGAGTCGCGCAATATAGGAAATACAGTTGGGCCGTAAAGATGAGGAAACCGTATGCCATAAGCGAAAGAATTGGATAGCTCCAGAGTCCGTTCATTGCCTTGCCAATTTCACAGATCTCGTCGTGCACTTGGCACAGATTGTTCAGCTTCTCCTCCACCTTGGACGCGTTGCTCAACTCGCTCTCGTGGGCCACATTGATCATTGGATTTGGACTAACCTGCTGTGGCTTGAGAGCCGTTGGAATCGACTCTCCGAAGGAATTCAGCGAATGGGCAACTAAGACAATTATTTAAATGGAAGACCGCGAATATACAGAATTACTCACTTGGTGCCACCTTATTGCGATGCTTACTGCCCGAGCCTCTAAGTGAGCCCACATCGATGCCGCCCAGCTCCTTGTACAAATACTCTAGATTGCTGTCATATTGTGGTGGCTGGGACTCGGTGCTGTCCACAGTTCGAGTCCGATTGCCAGGGGCAACACTATCGTCATCGGCAGCTAGCCAGGCCTTGTACCTTTCGTGCTCCATCACAAGATCCTCGAGTGTTGCATTGATGGCTTCAAAGCGTTCCTTGAGCGCATATAGCGATACTGCAAACCAAATCTTGTCGAGGGTATTAATAAATGTCGGCACTGCCGAGGCAATCCACAACAACGACAGCCACTCGGTGTAGTCCACTAGGATAACGTATGTCGCTATCAGTATTGAAATCTCAAAGATAAATGTCATTATGAGCATTATACGAATGCGTCTGGCAATGCAGCTGTTGTCCACCAGACACTGCTCCCGGTAAAGGCGCTCGTCCACCACGCGTATCCTTTCGTAGAGCTCTCCCAGCTGTCCTTGGTTAAACAGAGCAGTGAGCTGATCCGTGGCCATCATAATCAGGCCAATGTAAGTCAAAAACAGTCCAATTACGAATGTCAAAGTACCTGGACAGTTAAACAAAAAATAAATAAATAAAAATATCAATAAAATATTATTTCAGACTCACTCTGCGATGCCTTAAGAGTGCGATCCTCTTCGCCAAACGAGTATATCAGTAGATTATAGAGGATCACATAAATGCCCAAAATGCCGAGCATATAAATCATGCCATTCCGCGATTTCTCCAGCACATTCCTATGGCGAAACTTGTCCAGATCCTGTGGCAATACACCAACCAATTTTGATATGAAGAAAAGTTGTTGAAATTGGAGCAGCAACGGCTGCACCAACGGAGTTGGCTGAGACATGCTTCGTTTTGGTCGAAACGAACTCAAATGGTCAATTGAATGCGCACCACTTTGAGTCGCTCTAGCACTTTACCTAATTAAATTTGTTTGCTGGTTGATTAAATTGCTCCGCAAATCGATACAATCAACGCGAGCAATCGAAATGCCCGAGTAGTTTTTTATTTTTGTCGGATAAGAATTAATACGAAGTGAATATTTTGTTTATTGAATCATCTTCAACTTTGTTTATTTACGCTACACATTAAATATTTAAATATGAGCCCGAAATAAGTATTACAACATAAATACTTATGATATACACATGTCTGGGCTAAATTTTTATATAATACACATAGAACAACATAACAAAATTCTAAAAATTGGTTGAATGAATGAGAGGAATTTTATTATGGATGTTGTTTAGGATTTGTTGTAGATTTGCATGGTTTTCATGTGTACCAAACATTTGATTGGTTGTTGTAATTTGTATTATTTAAAGCCAAAAGTTTAACACGGCTATTTCTTTTCAAATTTGAAAAATTATGCCAATAAAATAATTTGAAACTTTTACTTCCTCTTGCGACGATCAGCCTGTTTTTGCTCCTCCTGAAAGTAAAATAAAGTGTTAAATGAGTTAATAGATAATAAATTCAAGGTTATAAATATAATTTCACAAATAGCAAGCCGAGTTGATTGATTTAATTTTTCGTAGGCCTGGAAATAAATATACTTGCTACAAGTAATTAATAGAAATTAATAGACATGATACAAGTTAATAGCTGTATCCTAAAAATCTTTGTGAAAGTATACTTATTCCCTTGGATATACGAAAAATAAGGTATACACTTAAAACGGCATACCGTTGACTTGATTGAATTGCTTAAATAAAGCTATTGCTTGCTATATAGTTCAAGGTTATTCATTGATTTGCTTGACTGCTCAAATGTTCTTAGAGCAACTTTAAACCATAAAGCTCTTGAGCTGTAAAACAGGGCACAATATTGAACAACAATCAACAATATAAACACCGCCTGGAATGGGTACAATTGTAATAGGTTTAAGGGATTCACCTTTTGCGTTAGAATGATTAACAAACGGCGGAACATGCTCAGAACGTCAAAGAATAGATCCAACGCATGCTGGACCACATCGCGGTTGCCCATGCGACACTTCTCCACAATATTTTGTGTGTCGTAAACAATAAACGCGGCCATGACGAAAACGCCAACATACAGTTGAGTCTAGAAGAAACCAGATAAGATAAGATGATGATACAGTATAGTACTCTTTACATAGTTGTGGTCACTTACTATCTGAACAAAGTAGGATTTGAATATCATGTTGAAGAGACTCAGCAGTGCCATGCAGTTGATAACGCTAACCAGCATTCCGCCCAGGTACAAGTACTTGCCCTGTTCGGCCAGTAGAGCGGCTAGTGACAACGATCCAAAGGTGACGAAAGTACCGGTGAGTGCAGTTAATATAATTGCCGGATTTATGCTGACTATGTATCCCAATAGGGGACCAAGAGTCTGTCCAGAGCAGAAACCGAAGGCATAGAGCATTCCCAGGCGCGTATAGTAGTTCTTTCCATCATCCTTATAGAAGTGCAGACCCAGCACCAGCACCAACGACGCAATCGCTGCCAGCATGCCCAAATCAAACATATCCCGCATTTGAAGCAGAGCTCCGCCTGCCGCAGCTGCCGTAGTGCTGGCCAGCACCATATACACCTTGGACAGGTGCTGGCGTACGTAGGGCTCACTGTAAAAGTCAATGGAATCCACATAAGTTTATCTGTGTTTATGCATTATGAATGTGGATTGTATTCAAGGACTATTGATTTTTAGGCGACCAACTGTTGATGTGGCTCAATAACAAAACAACACGTCAGTCCCAACATGACGCAAGGCGCCTTCAGGCCATGCTAATTAACATTCGGTGTACTATTGACCCACAGCTTATTTATTGTGCATACTCACTATCGCTCTCCGATGCCATTCACGAATCGTTGGAAACGATCATTTAAATTTTGTGCTGTATCCGCCATACTGTATCCTTTTTATCCACTTGAAGACTAGCTTTAGTTGTTGATATTTTACTATCGAACGGAGGAGTTATAAATGTAAACTGTGACTATCTGCTCTTGACAATCAATTTGATTGATTTTACGACGTTTACTACGTTGTTCTTTCTATATTTGTCACACACAGTATTTCGCCTTTCTTTATGTATATTGCAATACAGTGTTGTGAGTCGTCTAAATATACGAAGTTTCCAGATGATAAGGTGACCATTCTCGGTTAGTATCACGGTTGCCACAATTGGCGTTTTTGCGCAAAACTGGCTCTTTTTTTTCCTGTTGGCGCATTTTTCATCAGTTCAGAATCAGTTATTTTGTATAGTTTTTGGTTAAAGTACATATTTATTTTTATTTAATAACATAATTACTAAATTAAGATGAAAATGTGAATATGTGTTATTGCTTTAAGTGTTTGTTTTTTTTTTTTTTCTTTTGATAAGCAATTAAGTTTATTTAAGCACGCCACATGCTACTTAAAGCACTTTCGTGTCAGGACAAGATTTATGTACATAGAAGCAGGAAAGTTACAGGTCTGGCAGGTGTTTAGTGACGCAAACCGGGAAAGTTTGACTCAGAGGCTCTGAGTCAGAGCTCAATTGATTAACGAAATATTTTTTTTTTAATAATATGCAAAAATAAAATGAGCTGCAAAAAAAAAAGCTTTGGCTCTTTTTTAGTCAATTTGGCTCAGTTTTTGTCTGTTTTTGGCTCAATCAGATATTTTTAAGTGGTAACCGTAGTTAGTATACAATTTTTTTATTTATACGTATTTTTTTCGCAAAAAATTGTGCCTCGATAATATCAATTTACTTTCGTCTAATTTAATATGAAAGAAATGTTTTTTCGTTGTAAATATACCAATGCTTGTTTTTTTTTAGCTAATGGCCATCTCTAATATTTATCGGCGAGCAATAAATGTTTAAAATTTCAATTACGATAGAAAATTGGTTACTTGTCATTTCTATAATGAAATTCTTTAATTTTAAAAAATTTAAAAATTTTCTAAAATAATGAAGTTTTTTAAATTGTTTTGGTGCACGACACCCTTCGCGTGGTGAAGCTTAGTAAACAATTCAATTCTACAAAAATTCGAGTGCAATTTTTAAAATTCTAGCTTCCAAATTAAGCAAGTTACAAATTTAACTAAATTTTTAACACTGAGTTAAGTCTGGAGTTGAGTTATTCGTGGGGCCTGATGGCTGCCACCTAATATTTTGCCAAGATTAGCCAAGGTTGCCACATAATTTTTTTTTACCGTTTTATGCAAGTTGCCCGCCAGCAAATCAATTTAAAAAATAAAAAAATTATCATTGCGCAGAGTAATAATAGACTTCCTTATATACTGCAGATCCATTTGAGTTGAATAAGAGGATCTTGCGGTCCTTGCGAAAGGAGTGGGATGTCCCTACGAAGCCGACCAATGTGGGGGAGTAAAATTCACAATGAAATACTTAGGATAAATTCTGACTAATAACGAAATCCTCTTACTAAATTATCGATTTTCATTTTATTTCGGGTCATTTGCGTTAAAATGTTTTCAGTCTTATTGCGATCGATGAAATAAGAATGTGAGTATATTTATAAACAATAATTGAAAGTATAAATATCAAAAATGACGAATGGTCTTAAATACGGGTGACATAAATGCAACTACCTAGTCTTGTTATAATTTTTTGAACAAACAAGAAGCGCACTTATATACTAGATTTTCATAAATGTATGTATGTAAAACTTTACCTGTATTTAGAAAAATTTACAATATGTATAAATATGTTCAGTTACTCTCAAAATCACAGTTAAAATTTGTATAAGACAGATTTGGCTTTGTTAACAGTAGAAGTCAACCGTTAAGTTCATAATACTTGAGGTTAGATCAAACCTAGGAGATTTACAAATACTAAATGTTGAAAACTAAAGTTTACACAAACATCATTTGGATTAGTGTAGCAATTATTAAGCTGAATATCATTTAAAAATGTTTGTGTATATGGTACAAATTAAAGTAAATGTAAAAGAATAAAATTAAATAATTTAAATATTACATAGCAACTACATCAAAGTTTGTTCGCGATCAAATTCTACGATAAATGCGGTTAAGGACTCGAATTAGTTATATATTAAGTTATTAAGTCTAATTATCGTCACAGGCAAACAGAAATCTCTCATTCATACAATTTATTTACATAGAATGAAATATAATCACTTTAGTTTTATATTACTTATCCATTTGATAAGATCAGTCAATAATTAAAACTATGGGACACTCTCACACACGCGCACAATAAGCTCGACTTATAAATGTATATAAATAAATAAAATTTTAAATAAATGCTTGCAAAAAGGTTTACAAAAAAGAATACATCTTTGAATACAATTGCGCTTATTACGATTCATTTGGCCTCATTTGGCAAAAGTCTTGCAAGTTTGCAAAAAGATGCAAGTGTTATTGTAACAATATTTTGAACAAATGCGTTGTAGTTGTACAATTTAAATATATAATTTCGTAAACTATATTTTTGTTATTTTATAAGGTACAAAAAGACACAACGCAAGACAGTTTGAGTATAGTTTTTTTTTTGCTCGAACAATATTTTTTGTTTTTCATATATATATGTTTTATTAAATAAACCGAAATATTAAAGTACAATAATATTGAAATTCTGCGGTGAAGACGACTATGATGTTCTATTGATGTTCAATTGTCGGTAGCTGCTGTCCGTCTATCCGCGTCCTGTCCCGCGTTGACGGCATCATCCGGCTTCCTGAAGCTGTTGTTGTATTATGAAGTGTGGATTTGGTTTTGTGTGGGCGTGACAGTCCGTCGTTAGATTGTGTTATGGTTATTGTAGAGACGTGTCAACATTTCGGCTTACTTTAGTACGTCTAGGAGAAGCTATGTTATGCCATATATTCATATCCTACGTGTTGTGTTGGTAATGTTAGATACAAATCAAAATTTGACCAACTTGTGTCGGGCCTTGCTAGCTTGCAGAATTTGCTGCATTATTATGTGTTAATAAGAGTGTCTAGGAGGTGTGTGTAAGTGTATTGATTTCTTTTGTTACTTTTGCTATCGCTTTTGTAGCAGTCAATGCCTGGAACGATGCTCCTCACGCCTATCCCGATCACGTTCGCGCTCACGCTCACGGTCCCGATCCCGGTCACGACGCTCCCGATCCGATGAGCGGTAGCGCTCGCGCTCCTCGTAGTACCTTTTTGACGAGGGTGCTTCTGCGGTCTCTGCCACAACAGGCTCTGGCGATTTACGTGGACGTGCGGAGCGGCTGCTGCTGCATTGGATAGTGGACATGTTTATTAGTTGCAACTACTTAAATCGAGAAATTAAATTACCTATCATCTCTGTAGTGATCCTGCGCCTGACGCTCACGCTCGCGACTGCGTGATCGTTCCCGATAGCTGCAGGAGTACATATATTAGGTGGATTAATGACAAATTGCAGGGAACCATATATATATTTATATTGATAATTACCCTCCATCACGCTCACGCTCACGATCGCGGTCACGTTCTCGTTCGCGGGAGCGCTCGCGATAGCGTGAAGTTGATCGCTCACGACGCTGCCGACTGCGATGAGAACGATCCCTCGAGCGCGAACGCTCTCGTCGATTATAGCTCTTGGCTTCGATGCCATGCAACGTGTCTTGCAGAGAACTGATCAAAATCTTGCAGCGCTCGTCGTGCGCAACTTTGGATTGCTTGATGAGTGAAATGGCAGTGACCAGCGTCTCGATGGCGCTCGAATATTCGCCTGCCGCAGCATCCGAAACAGCCCTATGAATGGAATCATATATATATTATAAAATCAACGTGTTCTTCTACTACACTAGACGGCATATTTATTTTGACAACATTTAAAGGTAAATTTACTCGTCATTTTAACCTACTTCATGTTAATTTTGGTATCAATGGAAAGGTCATTTCAATTCCGTTTGAATATACAAAACTTTCCTTAACCCATTAAGTACCCATTGAAAATTTTGAATTTAAAAAAAAGTCAATTGTAAAACTTTTTTCCTCGATTTTTATCAAAAAATTTTTTGATGCAAAAAAAAATCTTCAAACAATTCTAATAGTAACTGCAAAAACAATTTTTCAAAAATCTCTTCGATAGTATTTTTTTATACATTTTTGAAAAATGCAAAAAAGGCACTTTTTGTATAAAAAGCAGGAAAAAGGGGTTAACATACTCAATGTTTAGCAGTTTTCAAAAAATTATATAAAATATATTCAAATAACGAGTAGATTAACTTTAAATGTTGTCAAAATAAATATGCCGTCTAGTGTAAGTAAAACTTACCTAGCAATTGCGGAACTGCTGACGGTGCGATTTCTGCTCATGACCTCTTCGAATTCAACCTCCGTTAGCTGCGGACCCATTTGCGGATCGGGGAACGCTCCCGGCGGTTTGCCTTGGGGAGGACCTGGCCATGGATTGCGTGGCCCACCTTGTTGGGCAAAATGTGGAGGAGGTCCGTGCTGAGGTGGCATATTCATGCCCGGCTGAGGTCCTGGCTGGCCGTGTGGTGGCCCACCCATGCCCGGATGCGGTGGTGGGCCGCCGGGTTGATTGAAAAATGCTGGATTCACGTGCGGTGCTGGTGCGCCATGTGGTCCACCCGAGCCGGGCGGGGGCCCAGGACCCATTTGAGGACGTGGGGGGCCCTGCATGTGAGGTGGACCCTGTGGTGGTCCTTGTGGCGGAAAGCCGCCATGCATAGGCGGACGACGCCAGTCAGGACCGGGTCCAGGACCACGCACTGGCATACCCATGGGACCTTGGAACTGCTAAAAGAGAGCACAAAACAGAATAAAGCTTAGTGCCTAGCTTAAATAGTATCAAAATGTTAGAGCTTCAACTTTGGCAGTTGCAGGTGTGTGCATGAGATTTGTGTCTGATTGATTTTGGATATGTACTCGTATGTGCATGTTTTGTGGCTGTTGCAGTTACAATCATGTGCAGTTATTAAAATGTTCTGAATACAATTACTTCACTTAGTTAACTTAAATTGGTTAGTTCGGTTTCGGTTTTTGGTTTCGTTTCTCTACTGTATTAAAATTAATTAAATATTTTTAAGTTATTATAGACAGGATTTCATAGTTGGTATTTTGGCATATTTTTGCATATTGTTAGGAATTTGTTACCATTGGTGGTCGTTGCAGAGGTCCATTTGGTGGACCCGGTCGGGGCCCACCGGGACGTTGACCTGGCCATTGACCTTGCGCTGGCGGATACCTGGGCGGCGGTTGTTGGTTGCCCATAGGCCCGCCTTGTTGATGCATTGGCGGCTAATAAGTTACGTATTTTTTTTTTATTATTGTAGATGTAGTAGTAGTAGTTGTTGTTGTTGTTGTGGTGGGTAGAAGTGTGCGTAAGCGTTGTCATAAAACACATGGAATGGAATATAAATATAAATCGTAATACATAAACATTATTTATATTATAGTTTACTATAAATATGTAAGATATACATTAAATACATATTAGATACATGATCGTAACAAATGCATCACATTTACAAAATAATAATAAATATGCATAGCTACCAATTAAGTTGAAATTTCATACTAACTTAGCTCTCTCAACAATTGTAATTAAAAAATTGTGCTAAATTACATGTACAACTAATGGTAAACTATAGGCTTAAATTATAAATGATGAATACAAATAGTATATAAAATGGCTTAACTGAAAATTGTTTAATAAAAATTGCTCTGAAATTACTTTATTTA
This sequence comes from Drosophila recens, assembly GCA_037043495.1. Classification (NCBI taxonomy): domain Eukaryota; kingdom Metazoa; phylum Arthropoda; class Insecta; order Diptera; family Drosophilidae; genus Drosophila; species Drosophila recens. Next base: position 34,241 of record JBAMBJ010002506.1, read on the forward strand.
AACCAAAACATTTTGTATTTTACTTAAAATCATAAATTACAGCAACAAGAACCTTAAAGTCGATTTGCTTTTTAACTGTAGTTTACCCTTAATTTACCAAATGCACACAGTCAAATTATTGGTCGAGGTAATTCTATAAGTTTATTATACTTATTCTATAAGTATATTTGCTATAAGTAAAGTAAATTAATTATAACCAGGAAGCGAAGACAACAGTTATTGAAACTAATCTTAATTTAATAATTCAATGTGAAGGAAATATGCTAATAAGTAAGGTAATTTAAATTACAAAAAATAAGTGCTATTTCGTAAATTTAATTTCAAAATTAAAAATAAGTGTTATTTCGGGTAAATAATTGAAAATGGGATAACAATTGTGGATTCGTTAATTTTATTAAAAATCTTTTAATAGCTACGATCCCCAATTATAACTATTGTCAGTGTGAACAAAATGTTAAAAAATAAATAAATAAAAAATACAAATTAAACAAATCTTTACTTGCTCGAATTACATTGTTTCCGTCTAATGGGCTTATCTACATTACAATTATAAAATGACATAAATACATGTTATGCCCATACGAGGATCATATGCAATTAGCTGTCGCTAGAGGGGTAACATGATTCAAGTAAATAAATAAATATGCGACCAATTATTCGACTTGTGTGTAAACAATTTTGCATTCAGAACAATTTCAATGAGGAAAGTTAAATATCAAATGTTGTATGTATGGCGTTGTTAATACGGGCTGTCGAGCCAAACAATCCCAACAAACTCAATTTTGGTTACAATCGCAATCGAAAACGAAGTTACAACTTAAGGCCATACAACAAAATGTATGGAAAACTCCATAGCATAAGGAATAATGCAAAAACTCACCTGCATGCGTGGAGGTCCAGAGTTTGGTCCCACCTGCTGCACTTGGGACATGTGAGGCCGGTATTGGCCAGGTTGCATGTTAGGATTCATTCGAGGAGCATGGCCGGGAGGTACGCCTTGAGGCACCCCTGGATGCGACTGCATCGGCCCGCCCATGTTTGGCGGAGCTGGGCCACGTGGTGGACCGTTTTGCTGCGGAGGCGGCACTGGACGTGTCTTTTGCAGGCTCTCGAATTGCGTTAGTGCCTGCTTACTCGGATAGGTGACCACCACGGTCTGGCCGTGCATTTCCTTTTTGGGTAATTGCTCAATAACGGTGCGTAAACTTGGCTCTGAGCCAAGCGATATTACGCTAAAGCCTTTCGATTGGCCATTCGCACGATTCTCGAAGAACTTCACTTCTTGCAGATCGTTGACACCAATGTCACGCAGTGCATTGGAGATGTCCTGATCGGTTGTCCACCAGGTTAGATTACCCACATACAGTTGGTAACGGCGGTTCATTGTCGGAGTCTGGTTACCACCACCCTGATGGTAAACTCCATTGGGTCCAACGCCACTCGAAGAGCCGTCCACAGATCCAGGGCCAGAAGTGTTATCGCCCGTTGGGGTTCCACCACCGCCACCGCCGCCTGCAGCTACTGGCTCGGAGGGTCCGCCGATGTCATCGTACAAATCGACGCCATCACCACCAAATTCATCCTTAAGGCAAAATGTGGGTCAGTTTAATAATGCAATAGACGTATATAAACAAATAAATATTTTATAAATATCAACAATGTTATTTAATATTTATACGTACACCCCAATGCTTGCACACACACAAGTAATGTATGTATGTGTGCACACAAGCATACATCGATATATACAACGCGTGGTAGTTGTGACTTACCTGAGCTTGGCCGGCAAAATCTTTGTCCAAATCTTCAGCATACAAGTCCAGCACCACGCCGTCGGCCATGGTTGCGTGAGCTCTAACTGCACCAAATTGAATACGAAACGCACGCGACCAACTTATTTAGCGGTGCGGTGACCACTTTTTTCACTTCTACACACACGCACACGGACACAAGCCGCTCGTACAGTCAAACAAGCAGCCACCGGCAAGCGGCGAACGTTAAGTTGAAAGTAGGGACCGTAGTTGACAAGTAATTCTTTATTTTGTTGTTACGTATATGTGTTATATACATATGTTAAATTTACATTATAAACAACACGGCGTTTTTCCACTTTTTTGCGAAAAAAAATTTTCTGCAGCAGCTAAAATGGCGGAGATGTGCAGAGTGACCGTATATAGGAATACAAAAAATACCAAAGAACGCGATATGTGTATATCAATATCGGCTGTGAAAATTCTTAGGTCTCCAGTTTTAGTAGTTTAGATCCAAACGGTTAATAATGGGGGGGTATTCATGTTCTAAAATGGAAATTTTGCATGTTTTTTAAGGGTATTGTTGAATTTTTTTTGATATTTAATTTGATTTAATTATATCAACGTTGCTCCCGCGGAGTGATAGCTGGCAATTATATTTATTATTCAAAATTCAGCAATTACCCAAAGTATTTGTTTTTATTTAAATTGCGCGCCCAATTCCTGTTTCGGATCCAAACAAATTGTGGTGGTCAGGCGATCTATTTTACAATTTCTGTTTTTGCAGCCCTATTGGGCAGTTGGATAGAGTTACCAGCACTTGAAAAAAACGCAATTTTTAAATATTATGTCGACATAATTTTGACTTGAAATATTAATTTTGTTTATTTAATTGTTAACTCGTCTATTGATAAATTGATTGCTTATCGTTAATGTACTAAGAACAGCAACAGCTGTTTGCTTTGCTTTCTGCGCGTTATGCGACAGCCCTAACATTCTGTATACGAACGCCGCTTTGTTTGTTTCGCCGACAGCCGACAGTCGAGTTCTTTTTATAGCGTGCAAGTAAAACAAATAAAAATTGTTTACCTTAACGTGAGATACAGATACAGAAGAACCGCCTGCCTCGTTCCGTAACAGTGATTGTTGGCCGCACCTAAGTCATAATGGCCGGGACCATCCTCGAGAATTTGAGTGGACGAAAGCTGTCCATATTGGTCAGTAGTCTGCTGCTTTGTCAAGTGGCCTGCTTCCTGCTAGGTGGTCTCTATGCACCTCTGCCCGCAGGCCACCAGACTGTGCTGGGGACCAAGTGTCGCGACATGCCTGGCCGTCAAAATGACACCAGCTTCTTTTTGTACTCACGCGGAGCGGGTGCTTGTAATCCGGTGCCGCTAGACGAGATCGAAGACGACTTGCTGAAGATGGCCAATAAGTTGGTGTATGTGTTTCAAATGCCACTTCCACGAGACAATCGAGTGCTGGACTACAGTCGTTGGCAGCAGAATCTCATTGGAGTGTTGCAGGTGGACATCGCATATGTCTCATCATCAGAGCTACGCGAGCCACCCAAGGATCTGCAGCTGACGATTGACACACGGCTGGCCTATCGCAACAATCAGGATGCCGACCAGGACTGGAAGCTGTATGCTCACAGTGTGGAGCACCGATATCTGGACTGCCACCCAACGCATGTGCATACAAAGGAAACACTCTATACGTGCGATATAATACCACTGTTCGAGCTGGGTGCACTGCATCATAGCTTCTATCTGTTGAACTTACGCTTTCCAATGGACACGCCCAACAATATCAACCTGCAAGTCGGACACATGCACGATCTCACACTGACGGCCATTTATCAGAACGGGGGATTCACTCAGGTTTGGCTGCTGCTGAAGACTCTGCTCTTTCCCTTCGTAGTGGGCATCATGATCTGGTTCTGGCGACGCGTGCACATCCTTCAACGCTCCCCCGCCTTGCTGGAGTATATGCTGCTCTATTTGGGTGGCGCGCTTAGCTTTCTGAATCTGCCACTGGAGTACTTGACACTGGGCGTGGAAATGCCATACATGCTGCTGCTGAGCGATGTGCGCCAGGGCATCTTCTATGCCATGCTGCTCTCCTTCTGGCTGGTCTTTGCCGGCGAGCATATGCTTATCCAGGATTCACCCAACAAATCCACCATACGCTCACGATACTGGAAGCATTTATCCGCCGTCGTCGTGGGCTGCATTTCGCTTTTTGTCTTTGACATTTGTGAGCGCGGCGTCCAGCTGCGTAATCCCTTCTACTCCATATGGACAACTCCAGTGGGCGCCAAAGTGGCAATGAGTTTTATTGTGCTCGCTGGCGTCTCGGCTGCCGTATACTTTCTCTTCCTCTGCTTCATGGTGTGGAAGGTGTTCAAGGACATTGGCGACAAGCGCACCTCGCTGCCATCCATGTCCCAGGCGCGTCGTCTGCACTACGAGGGTAAGTTACCTTTCAAATACAAGTCTGAAAGATTCTAGACACGAATTTCGATAAACAATTGGGATACCAACATTTAGAAACAAAAATTAGGAAAATAAAACTGGGAAGCATGTACACTCATGGACAAAATAATAGGTGCGCTCTTTCTTTTACTATAACAGCTATTGTAAATCAAGTCTTCAAATTTAAAAAATATAATTGGAAATGTCATCTAAATTCCGTTTGAATGATGCCCATGGAAATATTCGAATTTTGAAAAAAAGTCAACTTTCAAAACTTTTTTCCTCGGTTTTTTCCAAAAAATGTTGGGATGCAAAAACATTCTTCAAACAATTTTAGGAGTGACTGCAAAAAAAATTTTCAAAAATATTTTTGCTAGTATCTTTTATAATTTTTTGTCCATGAGTGTAATTTTGAATAAAAAAGAGTAAACTCAAATCTAGAAATAATGCTATTGGGAAATTTCATTCAGGAAACAATAATAAGTAAGTCAAAAATTATAAAAATCAAATATTTCGAAAAAAAACCTTTTTACGTCCTTTTTTTTCAAGAATCAAGAAGTTTTCAAATCCAATTATTATGTATCTTTTATAGTATTTTTTGATTTAGATTTTTTAAAAACCAAGCCTTTTCCGAGTTTCGAACGTTTTCAAAATGTAAAAACGAAAACGAACGTTTTACTATTATTACATTTCCGATCGAAATGGGCTTGTTTTATTTTTTCAAACTCGGTTTCGAAAATTCATTTTAAGTATTTCAGGTCGAATATAGCAGATAGAAGGCTAAATTAGACTAAAACTTCGTTGTTCGAATTTTGTTATTCAATTATGCAATTCTAGCAGTTTTCGATTGCGAGAGTTGGTAACAGTAACATAAAGTAAAGGGGAATCTAAAACAGCTCGGTTTTGTTTTTTAAACTGTTTAAACTTGAAGTAGTGATGTTAATCGAATCTAAAATGTTCAACATATTTTTCAGTTTATAATTTTAGGTAATCATTTTAAAGCTTTAAATGGCATTTACATGTAAATCCGGTGAACATACAGCACAAGTTTTGGAAACGACAATTTTTGTAGATTTTCGGAATTCGGAAAAGCAATCAACTCGTTTTGTGGCAAGTCGACTCGTTTTCGGAATTCGGAACAGGCCTGAATGTCTTACTCCTTTCAGTTTCCTACTTTTTGTAATGCCAATGCCTTTCTTAGTTAAGTTAATGCTTCCTTTTTTCCGATCCTTACTTTCCTTATTTTTTTGGAGGTTCATTTTTTGTTTTGTAATTCTTAAAAAGTTTTTCGAAATTCGTATAAAGCATCATCTGAAACTACATATGTATATCTTTAATCTTTTCTATTTTAAAGAACTGATTTCAAAGGGTAGGCGAATGTTTTATTTTCCTGTATTGCAACATTCGGATCACATCTGATATTTGATCTGATATATAACGAGAGCAAGCACGCTAATTTAATACGAAATATGAGCTCTGAAGGGTCGGAGGCGACAATGGATGAGCCGCAGTACGCGGTCTTCTTCAGTGTCATGGGCATCACTTCGGCCATAGTCTTCACGGCGATGGGCGCTGCGTATGGAACGGCCAGGTCCGGTCTGGGTATAGCATCGATGGCTGTAAAGCATCCGGAGCTGATAATGAAGTCCATTATACCGGTCGTCATGGCTGGCATCATTGCCATCTATGGCCTTGTGGTCGCAGTGCTCCTGGCTGGTAGCATAAACGAACACTCCAACAGTTTCAACGCCTTCCTTAATCTGGGCGCTGGAATTGCTGTAGGTCTGTCGGGCATGGCTTCCGGCTTTGCCATTGGCATTGTGGGTGATGCTGGAGTGAGGGCATCTGCGCTGCAACCAAAGCTATTTGTGGGTATCGTTTTAATACTGATCTTTGCCGAAGTCCTGGGTCTTTATGGCTTGATTGTGGCCATCTATCTGTTTACCAAATGATAGAAGAGTTTGATTAGATGTTTTGTGCAAAAAATATAGCATATTTTCGTTGAATCCTCAATGTGTTTGTTTTTCTTTTTTAGGTCTCATCTATCGCTTCAAATTCCTTATGCTGGCCACTTTGCTGTGCGCTGGCTTAACCGTCGCCGGCTTCATCATGGGCCAAATGGCCGAGGGACATTGGCAATGGAATGAGAACATTGAAATTCAGCTGACCTCTGCTTTTCTTACTGGCGTCTATGGCATGTGGAACATCTACATCTTTGCTCTGCTCATCCTGTACGCGCCCAGTCACAAGCAATGGCCCACAATGCATCAAAGGGATGAGACGACGCAGTCAAATGAGAATATTGTGGCCTCCGCCGCCAGTGAAGAGATCGAGTTCAGTAATCTTCCATCCGACTCCAATCCCAGCGAAATATCATCACTCACCTCCTTCGCTCGGAAGGTGGCCTTTGATTAAACGACGCTTCGGTTGATAATGATTTATGTTGTGTGCCAAACTAATTCTAAGATTAGGTCTTGGCGGCCAGGAAACGAAACAAAGCGAACGCTCTTCACTTCAACTCAAAGCTCAAAGTGTTTACGCGTACTCTTCATTAGTATTACAATTAACTGAAACATTTCTTGCCTAGTTTTTGCATAAACATACACATATACATATACTTACACCTTATGTCTTTTTATAAGCATTTATAAATGCATTTTTTTATGTATTTCTCATATGTCCATGTTTTTAACTGATATCTGTAGTAAATGTGTGTACTTATTCGCCTCGGCAGTATTATATATATGGAAAACTTTTAACCTAGCCAGTAAGAATCGATTAACGAACATATTTCGGGTGCACAACATTTGAATACAATAAGATACAATTACATATATGATACAGCCAATTTTGACTTTTATAAATGACAACGTAGAGCAATTTATCACTCCAGTAGCAATGCAATGAATAAACAAAAGCAATATTCAAATGATAAACTAATTGTTTTTTTTTAATTGGGGAATGTGTTTACCAAATGATTCGCTGTGGAGTGCGATAGTTTTGCCAGTAGAACTCTTTGGTAAAGTATACATAAAATGTGACCACGTTCAGCAGCAGGTGCACGCCCAGTTCCATCCACTCGGCGAGTCCTTTACGCGTGGGTCGCGTATTCAGTCGGAAGAGCACATACGGCACCAGGAAATAGCGCAACTCCAGCAAACGTTGGAAGCATAGCACCAGCACCAGGGCCAGGGGAAACATTAACTTAAAGCTATCGGGCATATGCCGCAGTCCACAGCAGAGTAGTGCCAGTGCGACCACATACAGTGGAGTCATGGCGTAGCGGAACCACCAGAAGCGACCGTACAGGCGACTCCACACATAGAAGGTGTAATGACGATTGTCAGCCAGCAGATACGGATGCACCACCGTATTGAAGTGCACCACTGCAGCTATCAGGAGAGTGGCCAGCAGTGTGAGCAGCCAATGACGTCGTAGCAGCATCAAAGCCGGACGCAACTGACGCATCGTGTTGGAGATGCCAAAGCCAGCAGCGAATATGACAAAATAGAAGATCTGCGGCAAGTGCAGCGTTGCCTCGTGGGCGCTCTTGTCGCCCACTACAATGGATCCGTTGATGCAGATGAATCCAATGAATGGCAGTATAATCGACGCATAGAAACAGCAATTGGCCAAAATGCTTAAAATGCAATTGCAAACCAGTTGCGGACTACCGAGCAGTTGTGACCATAACTATAAATGAAAACAGTTGAAAAACAGTTGATAAATTTAGTATTTGAGTAGTGAATTAATGTGCCCACCTCGCTGCCAAAGAGTCGTATTTGCTTGCTGTTCCCAGTGCGCGTCTTGGCGCACTGGTGGACGAGCGTGTCCAGAATGGTAATGCCACAGCACATGCATACCCAAACGATGTTCGTCTGCCGCATGAGCACGCTGGCCGCACCGAAGACTGCAGCCGGCAGATGGGAGTCCTGTTGCCAGTAATTGTAGAACAACAGCACCATGGTCAGTGACAACGTGTCCGTATAGTACAGATGACTGAAGAAATACAACGGTGGCAGCACCGAAAGCGTTATTGCCTCGTGTGCCGCATAGGCATTGCCTCCAGTGCCGGCCAGTGTCCGACGTCGTATCTTGTACAGCAGCAGAATGTTGATGCCAGCTCCGATCAAGCTTAGCAGCCGTAGGCCCGTCACCGTGCAGCCGTTCAACGGCTGCAGCACCAAAGCAATGAGATACAAGCCCGGAAAGGTGGTGATTTTCGAGTCCCACTGAAAGTATTACAGTTTTCATTTTACTAATGGTTCCCTGGTTACCGGCTGCTGACGCATACCACATCGAATTGCTTGCGACAAAATGCCAGTCCCTGTGGAATGTGAAACTCCTCATCGATGATGTAGTCCGAGGTGCTGTTGACCCGCAGAAACAACGGTAGCGAGTACAGCACAAAGCCAACGGGCAGCACCAGTTTCCAGGATCCGATCATGCTCACACTTCCATTTATTATTTATTAATTTATTATTAATTAATACTTTATTAATTCTTTTTCTTTCAGCTATTTTGTTTGTTTATTTTTGCAAACCAACACCGGCACCTGTTATCGAAAGTTATCGTCTAAAATCATATCGATTTTTTGGTATTTTAAATGATTGTGCCGAAAAATTAAGTTGGTTCTCTGGTCCACGGTTGCCACTTAAAAATATCTGATTGAGCCAAAAAACAAACAAAAAATGAGCCAAATTCACTAAAAAAGCGCCTCCAATACTTGAATGCGGCATATTTGAAGTGACTTGGTCAAACTGATCGGAAAACGAGTATAGAATCGATCGCTCATTCGATCATGATGCGAGCAACTCGCTTCCAAATGTGCGGGACGGAGCGGGCAATGCGAGCGGGGAATGCGTCGGCCGACCCAAATGTGCGAGCAGAAAATACAAAGGTCTACACCAAACAAACACGAAACAAACCACTGAGCCGCACAACAACTATACGAGAAAAAACCAATTCTTTAAAACAATAAGGTCTTCAAACCCACCATTCCCTTCGCTCAGTGTACAAAAGGTCGCGGCCCGCCGGCAGCGCGAATACAACTTCAAAATAAAGTATTTGGAAGGAAAACTAAATTACGTAGCAGACGCTCTCTCTCGTGTTAAACTAGAAGAGAACATGGTAGGAGAAGAAGAAGAAGAGGAAAATATTTCAACAGCGGCAACAATTCACAGCGCATCAGACAGTAGCGAAAATTATATTCAAATCACAGAGAAACCTTTAAATCATTTTGCGAGACAAATGGAATTTATAAAAGATACCGTAGATCAAGTAGACATTGAAAATTACTTCACTAAAACAAAATTAAAAATCAAACACACAGAAATTACAAATTCAAAGGCAAAAGATCTCCTTTTGAAATATTTTCTAAATCACACAAGCGTAATTTACATCGAAAATGACAAAGACTTTTTATTTTTTGAAAAAGCATATCAAGACACTATAAACCCACCCAGCTCTTGGTCGGACGGTTTGCTGTAGTAGGGTAATTAGTTGCTTCTCTTTACTTCAGTCAACCTCAGACGGGAGCTGAACTCATTTCCTAAAATTTTTGTGAAATCTTTAAGATATAGAAAGTTTTCAAAGCAAATGGATGGACCTAAAGTAGCTCTGCATTTGGATGGCAATGGCAATGTGTTCTATGGCTGGCAAGCTGGACTTCGACTGGTCTCGATCTAAAGCTCCTTCAAGTTCAATGGCAAAATTTGGCTACTTGTCTACTGGGAGGGATACGATCTGCTAGAGGCTGCCCCTCGCTCTGATGCCCAAGATATTCCACACAACGGTTATGTTCTATATATTGAAAAGAAAAGAAATAATTTTGATTTAGTTTAATAAGGCCGGAAAGCTGCAAATACCAATAATGCATAAAATCAAATGCAGTATTGATATTTAACAGAATATTTTAATTTAGAAGTTCACTTTTCGAAAAATAAAAAGAAAAGAGGATCGGGATAGTAAGAAGAACGAAAGGGAGGAGGAATAATTTTAGTTAAGTTAAAGGCATATCTGAATTTACATGCCCGGCAAATATGAATGAAGCCGCCACATTAATGAAGTGAGTGAAACGGCGTCCCATCTCGACTTGCAAGCCAAAAACGCGTCATTTTGTTTTTTGCAGGTAACTTTTTCAGTTCTCTCGTCCTGAGGCATCTCTGAGGATGCAGCTGAGGATGGATCAAAATATGCGTCACAATGTCGCTCTTCGCCAGCACAGAAGAGGCAGTCGTAAGTAAGTAAGTGCAAATAATATAATTCAATAAATTTTCTAATTTGCATTTTTTGCAGCATTGAAATTTGGAGAAAGCGCAAATCGTATCCGATCAAAGGAGGAGTGCCGGTTGCATATTGTCATATATCCTTTTTTTACTTTATCATTTGTACTTTTTTATTTCGAATTTTGAAATTATTATAAAAATTATTAAAACAGAAAAGTTTTGCCCGTTTTTTCTGCTTTTCAACCAGGCGAGCAGAATTGCGAGTCTGCAGATCAAAGAAAACTGGCAACTGGAGGATTTACTGCTACATCTGGGGCAGCTGCTGCCACCAGCACCAGTTTCACTGGAAACCACCTCGATACAGCAGAAGAATAACATCTATGCTGAGATATTTAGGCTAAATAAGCCTCAAGAGTATCGTTTGCAGTTGGACGTACACCTAAACTGATGAAAAAATGAGCCAATTCGAAAAAATAAGTGCCATTGCGCCAACAGAAAAAAAAGGGGCATTTTTGGTGCAAAAACGCCAATTGTGGCAACCGTGCTCTGGTCACACCTGTTGTGAAAAGGCCGGGAATGAAACAAAAACAAAAAAAAAACAAGCAAAAAACAATGGCTAATAAAGCAATGTTTACAAATGAAATGACTGATTACATTATTGAAAGCGTCCATTCTGCAGAGTATGTGTGGAACCATGCGAATCCAATGTACAAATTAAAAAGCATGAAAAGTGATTTCTGGCTGAATTTAACAAAGGAAATTAACAATAGATTTCATCCATCTGTGCAGCTCACACAAGGTTAATGCAATGAAATTAATTAATATATTGGATTGTTCATTAATTATTGTATTACCATTTCATTTCGTCAGGAGATGTGTCCAGGAAATGGAACAACCTCAAATCCTACTACACATTCGAGTGCCAAAGAGTTATGAAGGCAAAGCAATGCGAATTCGTTCCTGAAATGACGGAAGTTGACTGGAAGAATAAGTCTAAGATGGACTTCCTAGCCAAACTTATAACTCCCACAACCTGTAAACGAATCAAAAGTGTATGTATTAAGCTGTTTTTGTTGTTCTGTAAGCTACAAAATACGACCAAATTTGCATTATTATGGCGTTATTTTTGCACAACATTGTTTTCTACATTGTCATCATCATTAATTTCCTCGCACTCAATCTTATCATTAGTGCGAGCGAGACAGACATATGCTAATGAAAAATTAGTGGAACGCTAATTGAAAGTCGATATTCGATAGCTATACAAGAAAAATACTAGCATCAAAAAGAAATCCCAAACAAATCGATGGGTTAAATACTGTCGACTAACGTATTTACATTTAAAATACTTAATAATTACAAATAATAAATATTTTTCTCATTTTTACAGGACAGTTATACCAAATCGAAAGCTGCGGATGATGAATTCTTCAGTCATAGTAATTTCGAATCACAAGAGTCCTGGTCCGGTGATACTGGGACCCAGTCCTCATTTCAAGTACCAGAACTTTCCATTGACGCAGAAGAAGAAAAATTCAGCGATATATTAAAGGTAAATAAGCTTTAAAGGTCTTTCGAATTGATTAATATCAATTGAAATTACAGAAAGCAGAGAGCACTCCCAAAACTGATAATCAGCATACAAGAAGTTTAACTAATGCACAACTCACTTCGACTCAGCTGCCGATATCGACTTCTGATGAAGACGAACAAACGTCGAGTATTAACGCATACGTAAGTTTAATTAAGCTTTAATATGTTTTATTATTACATTTAAAATAATTCTTCAGAAGAGGCCTCCAGAAAATACAGATCGACTTGCATCTATGGTTGCAAATCTAATTGAACATCAAAATACTTTATTTGCACGGCCAACACCGACATTGGAGCATCCAGAAATGTACGCATTTTGGGATAGTATTATTAAGGAGATACCCGCTGAGGCATTGCCGGAAATCAAATTTGAAGTCACGGCAGTGCTGCATACAATTTATAAAAAATATAAGAAATAATTTAAGTAAAATATGAGTAACAATTTAGCAAAAAAAAATATAGCCGCATTTTAAAAAATATCAGTTCGTTTAAGTACTAAATAAATTTCAGTATATACTAAAAAATGTATTTATTGTATATACTTAAATAAAATGATATTAAAAAATCCCAAAATAGCTCACGGAACAGCTGTGATTATTTGTTTACATTAGTGTTTTCATGAATTGAAATTTCGGAATCAAAAAGTTTTAATTAAATTTGACTTTGGTTTAATGCAATTCAAGCAATGACTATAAATATTCTAGACTTAAATGATGATTGCATTGCTTCTATATTGCAATGCCTGCCAATTGACAATCACTTGAACTTTGCCAAGGTTTGCTTGCGGTTCCGTTACATTTGGCAGGACTACAGAATGTTGGTGTACAAACGCCTGGAACTTGGAGATACAACAGCTGAAGGCTTTAAACAGGAATTGCTCTTGCTGTGCCAAATAGTGCCTTACGTGAAGCATTTAACTGTGAATCTAAACAGGCACTTTGACTGGAGCGAAACATTCATGACAAAAGTGCTAAATGCGCTTAAAAGAATGACAAATCTGGAGCACGTAATATTGTGGATAAAAGACAACGAGCCTTATGGTACCCTTGATCCCATTCTTCGGTCGCTCCAACATTTGCCAAATATGAAAGGCCTTGCAACCTATCAGGATAGTAAGTTTCAGTTGGCGTATGTTCCTACATATCGACTGAATAATTTAAATTATTTTCTTGCAGAAGAAGTTGTTGACATTTTGTATCAGTTTAGTGACTGCGACGAGTTTCGCACGGAATCCGAAATGAGCAGAAGTCCGCTGATAGAATCAATCGAATCCCATACAAAGATACGTCTGTTGGTTTTTAACAATGCTTCTATTCACGCAACCCTATCTGATCTTGTCCAGCACTCAACTTGCATTAAGGATCTGAGTTTTCGAATGACACAAAGGCCTGAGGAGTACACACCCCTTGCTGAGCTTCCAAACTTACAAAAGCTACAAATCTTTGGTAACTGGCAAAATCATGCTGATGATAATCCGGATTTGATGCCTCTGGTTGCCGCTATTTCCTCCAAGCTATCACATCAGCTACACAGTTTGACCATCAATGCACCAGGTCTAGGATATGCGGAAACCTTGGAGATAATTCGCATTAAGGGATTACAGCGACTCGACTGTTATTTCAGCGATTGCCAATGTCTGGAATTGTTGATTCATCTTACGGAGCTCACACATCTGCTCATTCAGCTGCCCAGCTCCAAAAACATTGACAGTCTCTTCTTGAGTTTAGTTGAAAATTGCCGAAACCTTAAGGTTTTGACAATAGACTCACCTAGCATTAGTCGTAACGTTCTTCCAGAGGCATTCGAAGTACTACAAAAGGGGGAAGACTCCAGAAGGTATCCATCTGGATTCATGCACGGCGAAAAGGCAATAAGACAAGATCAAGTAAATTTGACAAGTTTTAAAATGTTCATACTTTATTTAATTTTTATATATATTTTTATTTGCAGGAGACTAGGAAGTATCTTACGATGCACTGGTGACATTTACTTTTATTCTTTAAATAAACCATAATTTTATCAAGTAGAAATTAATTTCAATCTTTTAATTCGTCTCTTTATTCAGCATAATAATTGAATTTACATATTTTGATCTTTAACATACGATAAGTATTTATAATTTTAACAAACAATACAACTTAATGACTACCAAGAATCCTTGCCCCAACGGCAATTGGAACTGGTCAAGCAAGACTAGAAGTCTTATGTAATCAATCCTCCGAATCCAGTTCCAGCTAGTCAGCAGGCATAAAATAGCAGAGTTACTAGCTTTAGCTTATAGCTCTAAAATAAGTAATATTATACGTAGATATAAGGTATATAAAATGTATGTATTGTAATTATAGGTAATTTCTAGGGTTTCTTTTGGGAAACGTGTCCGCTTTTGTCGATGGATCATAATAGAAAGTCCACCTTACGCTGTCGTTGCTACTTGTTGACACTCCGATAGATCATGGGAGCTGAGCGATCGTTGGTCTTTGTGTGTCGCAACTTGATTGTGGCAAATTGTGAGGCGCTGCAAAATAATGACGAATTTTCCAAGTTGAAGTTGGAGATATGTTTTACCTGGATTCTACTGAAAAGAGCGCTTACTTTCTTTGTACAACGTATAGGTTTCAAATTAGATAACAACAGGATATTATGACTTTTTACATACGCTTTTGGAATTTGGAATGCGTGTAGTCCTACGAGGGGGATTTGTTTATCAATAGCCTATGGAATAATTGCGATAAATACCGCGCCTGCTGCAAATACAAAACATATACGTAATATTCCCAGTTCTTTGTTGTAAAACTGTGTGTATTTGTGTGTGCAAGATCTTATATCTAAAGCAAAAAAATAGCATAGAAGAATAGATATGTATTTATGTTTATATGGTATGTTTTGTGCTTATCCTAAGAACTGTGCGTTAGGCAAGCCACCAAAAACGGAAGCAATTCGTCATGCGATATGAAAGAAAAGGTTCCCATTTTTCCTATAGTACAATAAACTTTTGAAAAGCAAAAGATTTTTTGTTTGGAAAACGTCGCTATACAAATTTGGCACACTTTAATATGATAAAACTAAAGAATTTTGACTTAAAAAGATTTTAAAATTCGTTTTGAATGGAAAAAAAATAGAATTATGTTAGCTGTATGGAAATTCAGAAAAATTTACTTAGTTTCGCGAAAAACTAAAGAATTTTACAGAAATAACTATTTTTTTTATTTCTAAGACCTCTCTTGGTTTACTCTACACTACTCTTTCACTCCTTTTTACTCCCTTTTACTACCTTTTTACTCCCTTTTTACTCCCTTTTTTCTGCAGTCGCCGCCAGGCTCGGCGCATTTTCTTCTCTGGTAAGAAAACGGCGAAACAACATTACTCACAACCCACTTTCCCTGTCCCTTTTGCAGTACCTGTCTGTCTGTCTCACTTCAGCTTGGCGCCCGAGGACTTTTGAGCCGTCATGCCATGCTGCTCCTGATCCCAGAAGTCATACCAGGGACCGTAGCTCTTGTTGCCCACATGGGCTTTTAAATTGCGCTCCAACGTGGCGCTGCTGTGGTTATTGTTGTGGCTGTTGTTGCTGTTGTTGTTGTTGTTGCTGCTGGATGAGGATTTGAGAAGGCGCGTACGTGGCAGGATTGTGGCTGTGGGTGCACCTGTGGAATTCACTGTGGAATTGCGAGTCAATGTGCTGTCCTGATCCTTGGAATTGGACTTCTTCAACGTATTTGTTGCCGTTGTCGATGTGGATGAGCGAAATGTGTGAAATTCCATTTGTTGCTGTTGCTGCTGGTGATGCTGACGCCTCAGCTTGTCGTCCTTGCGCACCAGATGGTCATTGATAACGATGCAGTCGTAGGGATCCGAGCTGGTTGACTTCAGCTCCGACTCGGACTCATCCTCGCTGGTATAATACTGCTTGAGTATATCCTTGCGCTTCAGAGTCTTCATCACCAGGCCATGATTGCCACCGACTCCATTGCCCGGATTGCCATTGCCATCGTGCTGCATGTCGTCAAAGAAGTTGTTCACATCGCTCAACTTGAGGGTGCCATGATCGTCGCTCTCTCCCTCATCCGTGGAATTGGGAAACTGTTGCTGCTGTTGTTTTTGTTGGTGTTGCTGTTGCTGATGTCCCGGCTTGGATCGGCTGAGTGTCTGTGACTTGTGCTGCGGCGTGGAGGATGCCATCGATGCCGATCCCGAGCCCTGTTTGTCCAGCTTGCGATGTCCATGTCCATAGTCCGTCTGCTGTTGCCCGCGACGCATTGTGCTCAATCTTTCGCCTTCCGAAGGCTCCTCAATGTCAATCTCAATGGTCTTCATGATCTTCATGCGCGACTTGGGCGTGTAACCGCTGCTCCTCTGCGGCTGTTGTTGTTGTTGCTGCTGCTGCTGTTGTTGCTGTTGTTGTTGCTGTTGTGGCGGTGCTGCCGGACTGATGCCATAGATGTTCTCGTCGTCATCCCCGTAGATCTCTGTGCTCGTGATGCTATCCTTGCGTCCACGTCCTGGTTTCTCCTGCGACGAGCTGGAATTATTCGATTTGGTCAGCGTGCCAGTCCCATTGCCATTCCCATTGCCCATTGCCTCGTCGGAGCGTGGCTCGTCACGCATCTCCTCGAGATTGGGTGCTGCAACCAGATCCCGATGCTGCCACAGCGACATGCCAGCCAATATATCCTCGCCGCTGCGTCCGCCACCAAACTTCCAGAAGGACTTCGTGCGCTTCAGTCCCGCACTCGAGGCCTGCAATATCTCATCATCGGAGGCTATCAAATCGTATCGCATTTTGCCTCCAATGCCGCCGCTCTGCCGGCTCAGCCGATGCAGACTCTTGTCATCGATCTGGCTGTCCACACTGTTCCGGAAATTGCGACTCAGAGTCCAGGATGCCACATCCCGTGGCACAGTATGCGTATTTGTTTCCGCGCGTCGTCTTTTCGTTTATTTTCGTTTTTTTATTGGGTGGGTTTTTTTGTTTTTTGGGTGGATTGTGTTTTTGCGGTGAACGGTGGTTAGCACAAGGGATGCAACGATGATGGTGGGGCAACAAAGTATATATATGCACATATATATTGATATATATGTTATGATGATATACATGAAATCAAAAGAACAGTAAAAATAGCAAACAAACATAAATCAAACAATTCATCACTTTTAGCAATCATATCAAAGCATTATGATGGGATTAAGATGGGTGCGGATTAGTGACAATAGCAGCGATTGGAAGGAAAGTGGTGCCAGGTGGTGAAATTGCATTAAATAGTTCCATTTAACTGCTATTGCTGTTGCTTTGCTACTAAATAAACTAATAAATTATTTACTTAATAATACAACAATATTTAATTCAATATTTTAAATAGCGCAGTCCATTTATTCTTTAAAGGTGGCTTTAAAGCAATCAGATCAGATTAGGCACATTAAATAAAATTAATAAATGGATTGGATCAATTTCAATACAATTCAATTCAAATTCAATTAACCAATTTATTTATAAATTTTATAATGAACATTAAATTTGTTAAAGAGCAAGTCAATTTAATGCATTAAATAATTTATTACTTAACTTTTTATTTAAATTCAAAATAACTGTTTGAGAAAAGAACGTTTATAAAAATAATTTTTTTAATGCACTTCAATCTTTTATTTATCGTTAATTGATTGTCTAAGTTTTCATTAGGACTTTGATACGGAAGAAATAAAAATTTAAATGAAAATTAAGGTCCTTAATTTAGTACACTTTATAATTAACATTCAATTTGTTAATTAGCAAGTCAATTTAATGCATTAGTTAATTTATTACTTAGTTCTTTTAGTGAAATTTAACTGTCAATTTTTGAAACAAGAACATTTATTGAAATCATTGTTTTTAATGCACTTTTTTATTAGGATTTGGATACAGAAGAAATTAATATTTAAATGAAAATTAAGGTCCTCAATTTAGTACATTTTATTATTAACATTAAATTTGTTTATTAGCAAGTCAATTTAATGCATTAATTAATTCATTACTTAACGTTTTTATTAAAATTTAAAATAGCTGTCAATGTTTGAGAAAATAATATTTATTGAAATAATTTTTAAATGAACTTTAACTTTTTTATTTATCGATCATTGATTGTCTAAGTTTTTATTAGAATTTTTTGGCTGCTTTTATCCTATATTTTAATGGAAATTAAGGTCTTTAACTTGGTATTTTAGCTAAATAAATTTAATTATAAACCTTTTATAAGCTTCTATGATTTTCAACTTGAGTTACAGCAACAGCAACATAGCAACTAAATGTTGGCAAATTACTTACCGTATGGGCACACGTTGTGTGGCTGTCTCCTCGTCGGAGTAATCCACCTCTGGCTGTGGTGGTGGCTCATTAGCGAATCCGCTGTCGTTGCTGCTGTGCAACGATGTCTTTGCCGCCGCCGCGGACTTGGAGGACGATTGCGTTGTCATGGAGCTCTGCGGGATGAAGAAGTTTGGGGCACTTAGTTGAATAAATGCTTGGCTAGGTTTAGATTGTCTCACCTGGGCGCCATTCAGCAGCTTCTGCTTGCGCCTCTCTACGGCAGCTGGCACTCCATTTGTGGCACAGAAGCTCTGCGAGCTGTTCAGCATACGGGCACTCTGACTCTGACTCTGACCATTGGGCACGGGAGCGGGCAGCGTGGGAGGCGGACCTGGACGGGGATTGGCCGCCGAACCGGAGCGATATTTCTTCTGTTGCTTGATGGTGTCGCCGAACATGCGAGTGGGCGAGGATTCCTCGGCACTGTGGTTACGACGACGTCGATAAGTCGCATCGCTTTCCATGAGCTCCAGTTGAGCCTCGTATTGTTGTTGTTGTTGCTGTTGCTGTTGGTCGTGATAGCTGCGCAGTCCGCCGCCGGCAGCGCCGCTGTTGCGTTCGTAACTCATGTGCATGTTCTCGTAACGACGACCGCTAGATGGCGCCAGCTCTAGGCTCTCGGCATTTGTGTAGGCAACCGGAAACCAGCCAAAGTGTTGCGTCCGCAAGTTCTCACCAAACTGCCAGCCCTTGGCCTTGGCGCCCACCAACGCAATGCGATCCCCTTCCTCGAAGGACAATTGATTCTCTCCCGAGGGCATGTAAGCATAGAGCGCCTTCACCAACGGCCGCTGATCCCCACGCTCCAGCTCGCCATGCGATAGCTGCTCCTCAATGATCTTGTGTTTATTGCCTGACAAAATGGAATTTGATTAGACATTAAATATTGATGTTCCTTTAAGCAGCTCGAGGATTCTCACCTGTTAGCGGTGCAGCGCCAACCAAAGCCAAATTGAAATCGGACTTGGCCCGTGGCAGCGAATTCTGTGCGTAGTGAGTCGAACCAGGTCCAAGATTCTCACGCTCATGAAGCGTGCGCATATCTCCATAGGGTGCATCGATGCTGCGCGATTTCTTCAACTGGGCGCCATGTCCCTGCAGCTCATCATCATCAGCGTCTTTGATACGCTCCTGCTTGGATAAAAAGGGGAAGAGCAAAGAGGGAGAAAAGAAAGAGATAAATTATTAGATTACAAGCAAAAACCCAATGTTCCAAATTAAAAATATTTTGTATGTAAAAATATATAAACACCAGGGATTTAAACCCAAACCGTAATCTGTAACTGGTAAAAACCGATTGAAATTTAAAACCGTAACTGAGATCGTAACCGTAAAAAATTTTAATTTGACCGAAACCCTAAGACCGAAACTCTGTAAGCCGAAATAACCGTTTAGTAACCGTTTGATTTATAAAGGTTAATTTCGATTTTTCAAACATTAAAAAAATAAAATATTTTTTATATTTTTAATTTTGATTTTGAATTTTAAATTTCTCTTTAATTTAATTCGTTTAATTATGATCAAATTTTCATAGCGCTGAATAGGCCAAATAAAATAAATTTGTTAAATGAAATATTAAAATTGTTAAAATTTAACTAAACTACATCAAACTTAAGAATATGTAAACAAATGTGTGAGTGAAACATTAAGAAAGTAATAACTTTTTAATTATTATTATTATATTATTAATACAATTAAATTTTTTTGGAAAAAACATTTTTTTGTGAACCGAAACCATACCGGTATTTAAAAACCGAAACATACAAAAACCGGTTCACCGTTACGAAACCTTTATTAAAAGATTTTGCGTAACCGATAACCAAAAAACTAAATGTGAATATAACCGAAACCGTTACTGAAACCGATATTCGTTTCGGTTTTAATCCCGGATTAACACATTATCTGATCATAATGCAATTTTAGGAACATGGTTGGGAATATGTGGGAAAGAAATCCGAGTAAGGTTTAAGGAACTTTGTAAAATGCAGAATTTCTGTGTTCTCTGATTTATTATATTACTTGAATTTCAACTAAGAGAGTTGTTAAGGCTCTTTTAGGGAAGGCATAACTCACCAGGCGACGTGTGTTGCTGTTGCTGCTGCTGTAACCGCTCTCGTATGCGGCCGGCGGTATAATCTCACGAGAAGCGGCAATTTCTTGCCAATTTTCGAAATTATTATCAATTACTGTTTTGCCGGTGGTATGGTAGGCCATCCAGTGCTTGGCTATCGAGCATTGGCGCTCCAGCACGAAACCATAACGACGTCGCTCCTGTGTCATGGCCTGCGAATCAGGGAATACCGGAAATTTCATAATCTCTTATTCTCATACTCAACTCGCATTTTTATTCTGGGAAAAACGAAAGACTTAGGCAACGAACTTACATTCTTATAGCTTTGATCACAAAATACATCAAGCTTCTTTTTCTGATCCTCCAACAGTTGTAAACTCTGCAATATGAAATTATTTTTGTTTTTTTTAAACACAACTCTTTTTCAGTTTTCTTTATTTGAAACTCACTCTAAGCTCCTTTTCGGTATTCTCGGGCGTGGCCTTTTTCTTGCGCTGCTTCTTCATTGTGGAAACGGCTTTCTGGTAGCTCTCCATGCGCACTTTATGCTGCTGCAGAAATTTCTTTTGCTCATGCTGCACCACTTTGGTGTCCTTCTCCAAGTTTGTCTCCAATGGCACCAACAGATCCACGTAGAAGGCTTTCAGCTATGGAAAAAATATGATTATTTATAAACATTACGAGTATAATTATAAAAGTATTTCGGTTTAACTTATAATATTATACTTTAAAATTTAAAAAATAATAGAAATACAAAGGCAAAGAATTTACATATAGTTAAATTTTCAATATCTTAAAATTCTTTAAGTGCTTTTGAAACTTAACTAAATTTTGAATTACAATTAGTAGGTTTACTTACAATATTCATCTGTTGCTCCTGAATCTCCTTGTTTACATTTACAACGCTCATTAAAGCCGAACCTGTAAATATGTAGAATTCAAAATGTAAGCCCATTCTCTTTCACTCGATCGCTATCGCTATCTCTTGGGTCTTACCAATATCGCCCGTTCCGCTTTGTTGCGCGTTCATTGCAATCTTGGCCAATGCTTCATTGAATAGACGAGAGGCAGTTGCGGCACCTGTTGCATGAAATGGCACGAAATGCATTGCAAATTAGTTAGCTGTATGCTCAGTATGCTATGCATTATATCTATAGTTTATAATACATTATGATATGATGCTTACCATGCAACGCCTTCAGGTAACTTTTGCCCGCTGCAATTAGTTGTCTCGCACCTGGATTGAATCTATCGAGTATATTCTGCAATTGCATAGAATAATTACATTGTTATTATAAATATTTATAAATAGACTTGTATGATAATTATCAATAATATATGAGCTAACAGCGACAGATCATTTAACTCAACAATATTAATATTTTTTTTGCTTTTCTCAATTTCATTATAGCTCTGTCTGTCGTAATGCCTTTTTCACGATTTGCTTCAGGTTGTAAAAGTATGTTGTATAAGTCAAAGCAAAAGCTTAAGCATGTTGTGGTCAACAAAAGCCTAGACATCGACATCATTAGTTCCGCGTAAGACGGCCATTAGAGATCTACAGAGAGTTGATTTACCGCAGATCGTAATGCTAACTGCACCTGCACATTTCCTCGGGGCCTTAAATGGTGAATGGAATACTTAAGCTATACATTCGAATGCATTCGACACGGCACCTTAACGAGCCCCATCTAGTAATCTTATAAAGAAAGCAAATTCTATTTACGAAAGTCTTTGCTTATCCATGTTGACAAGCAGATTAAAGTCAGATTATAAAAATATTAAAAAAAAGTGGAGGCAAGAAATAAAACTTGATGTCAATAAAAATATTAATAAGGTTATAACAATTGATATTAACTAGTTTAGAGCCTAGTAATTTAAAGAAAATTGTTATGACAAAAAAATAATAAAACAAACAAACAAATACATATTTATCTTTTAATGAGTATCTCAATATCAATATAATTCTGACATCACTCTAATAGTATTTATTAATTAATTATTTATTACTAACAGCTTCTTGCCGCAGATTCACTTCCTAAGTGAATAATCTGATGATGAATCATAAAATCAAAAAAATTTAAAAATGTTAAATAAGATAAAAATGCAATTAATAAGCAGTTTAATGTTAATGAATTGACTCTGAGTGTTTAACAAGTCGTAATACATTGTTATTCATCAGATTCAAAACTGCATTTGAATACAATGAAAAGTACAGAGGGCGTAGTATTCATATATAAATGACGTACTCGCAAATTGTGAATAGGAGATGGAGATGGAAATGGAAGTGACATCAACCTAGGCTAAATGCTCTTAAACATGTTACCAAAAACAACAACTCTATAGGCTTTATGTGACCCACACTTGAATCCTGGGCGTGGCTGTGGTTCATAAAGAGACAATGCCATAGTACTCGAGAGTTGTAAATGACTCACAGAGCACTTGATTGTCTTGGAGCATTCCTAGGCCACTCGGACAATGGGGAGTTACGAGTTTTTGGACCTGCGCGGCATAATTAATTACAATGCGCTTGATTATTGAACAAATACGAGAATTTCTGCCTTTAAATCATTTCCGCTTGACACAAAGCGCAGCACTCATGAGTATGAATACAATCGACTTGGGTACTCACTTGTAGCCAGGCCCAAAGTAAACAACAATTAGCAACAAACTGTCAAAAATTTAGCAGCAATAATAAACAACACTTTTATATATTTTGTACAGAAAACAGTTCCAGTTTTTGTACTTCATATCTCCAAGTACAATGGATTATTCTTGCGATGACAAATATTTTTGGGAGACAAACTTTAGTATCTTCCAACTCTTGCATTGGGTTATATAACTATATCAGGAGGTTTATAGAAGCTCGTTAAATATTTGGCAACTTGTTTGTGTTTCTCTTTACTTTATTTTGCTGAACAATTTTTATTGGCTGCAAAGTCGGCATCGGAGCGTGGGAATGAATGCACTCACAACTCACTCGAAAATAAAAAAAACGTTGTCAAGGTCAGCAGTTAGACGGGTTAGACGACGATGCCCCATCGAGTCATTCGTTGAGTGTTTGCTTTAATGATTTATTTTAAGAGGTGTCTTATCGCCAGGCTGGGCCCCAGATATACGACTTAGACTTTGTTGTATCTATTAAAATGTTTAATTTACATTCAACTTTGATTGTTTAATTAGTTTGAATGTTTGAGTGTGAGTGCGAGTGCATGACAAGTGCACTCAAAGATTTCTAGCCCTGACTCGGGTTGATATATAAGCTATATTTTTTAATGTATCCATGAGATACATTTGTGCGACTTCAATTTACCGCATGAAATTCATTGAGCTATCAATGCTACGAGTAATTTTAAGTTATTTGTGGCTTATGGTAATTAGCTGTGATTTGTTGGCTCGTTGGGAGGACTAACCTTGTATTTATGCTCACGTCAAACCAAATTACAACCTTTCAATAAGAATATTATAATTACAACTAGAACAATTATACTCCATTTAATTTAAGTGGCACGACTTAACTTGCTTAAAACTCAAAGAAATAACATCTAACAGTTTTTTATCTTTTCAAAAGTTATTTTTAAATTGCATATAAAATATTATAGCTAAATTGTTAATGTTATTTTCTAGAAACATTTAAAATTCTAAATAATTTATTTTTATTGACTTAATAATCATCCTTGAAATCCTCCCTTTTCTTTCTAGAAATCCCTAACTTGACTAATATTAATTATTACTAATACTTTTTGATCTGATTGAATTTTTTTGGGTTCATCCCAAACCTCGCAACAAGCTTTGAATCATTTGATAATTATTTGAATACCCACAGATTTTAAATTTTTAGTTTCACTTTTTTATTCTATCAGTTTAAATTTATATTTATATTTAAATGATATTAATATAATTGCGTATTTCGTTACTTCATTTTATTTTAATTTCATAAGTTCACTTGGTCAACTGTACTTAGTTGACATTAAATAAATAAATAATTTAATAATTTTTTGAATACCCAGAGAGTTTTAATTTTTGTTTAACTTCTTTTATCTTTTCAGTTGAATTAAAATTTACGTTTAAATAGTATTAAAATATTTTCGTAATTCGTTACTTAATTATATTTAAATTGTAAAAGTTCATTTGGTTAACTGTACTTAGTTGACATTAAATAAATAAATAATAAGAGAGTTAATTACCTGGTTAGACTTCTGCATTTTATATTTGAACTTTTTATTCTATAACCTAAATTTCAGCTTATAAATATGCTTTGATAACTGATAAGACAAAGTCATTAAATTTAATAAAAACAGTTCGTAAACGGTTAATTAGTTAATCTAATTTGTATCACATTTTCCAAACGTGCACTACTTTTACACTCACACACCAGTTTTTCCATGGCCTGACGCAACAACTAATCGCACCCGCAAATCTCTTTTGGCCAGCGACAAAGAAAACGTTTAAGCTAAAATAAATTGAGGCTGTCCCCATGTGGCAGTCGCCTCTAATCGCCGCTTAACATAAATCGCCAAGTGAGCTCAGCATATGTAATTTTTTTAATTAAAAACTAAAACGAAAACTACTCGTAAAAAATAAGGTCGCAATGCGGAGCAACAATTTTGTTAACTGTTTTCCCTCCGCGCTTGCAGCGTGTAGCAAGTGGCGTCAGGTCTCTATGGTGTCTGTGTGAGTGTGTGTGTGTGTGTGTGTGTGTGGGTCTGGCCATAATTCAACAACGCCAACGACGATGCCACACCCAGCTCTAGGCATGCGAGAATGCAATCTAACAACAACAGCAACCACAATTATGCCAATTAGAAAATGAAACTTGCAAAAAAAAAATAAGAAAAAGAAAACAAACAAACACGCAACAAGTACAGCAACAATAACACTAACAACATTAACAATAACAACATCAACAATTGACAAAACTTAAGCAAAGGCGTCAAGGCGCAACCATGTCTCCTCCTCTTCCTCCTCCTCCTCCCCCTCTACACCTCTGCGCAGTGTGTGTGAAAAATGTTGGAAAATTGCGTGAATTCCCATTTGAAAAGTACGAGTATTTGTAAGTTGTAGGGTTTCCTCCATTAGAGCCCCCCATCCGCACCCGCACCACGCTCGTACGTTGACCCAGTTCCATTATGCTCATGCCCATATGACATGATTCTCTCTGGCCCTCTCCCATTCCATATCCCCCTCTCTCACTCTGCTATTCTCTCTAGTACTCTCTAATGCAGCAGCCTTAGAAATGCCATCGCCTTCGACTGACTCACAATCCGTCACAGTCACAGTTTCTATCTCTGTCTCTGTTCCATTCCCTGCTCCCGCCTTGAACCTACTCTTTGGCACTCTGGGCATTCGCAAGAGCGTTGTCTCCACCATCAAGCGGCTGCAATTCTCATTTATTTCAATTGCTTTTCTCGTTGTGCTTTTGTCGTCTCGTCCCACTTACAGACCAGGCTCTTGAGTGGCTTCCTTTGCCGAGTGCCCACCTTGCGGACAATCACAGACAATGTGGCCATCTGGGCATCATGTGAATTGTCGCTTGGCTTCAATTGCCAGCGGAATGTGCTATTAAATAAAAGAGTGACCATATTCAGCTGAGCCTTAAGTATTCGTGGTATTTAGTCAAGTATCTCAGCTGAGAGTTAGAGAAAAAAGTTAATTTTACTAAGAAAGCTCTTGAATAAATTCAAAACAAATTCGAATATAATATTCAAAAATACACAAATACACAATCTTATTGAATAGTCTTAGTCAATTGTTATATTACTTTAAGTTACTTCTTCAGAAAAAAACCATATAAAAACCATTAGGAACTTTTTATTGTTAATTGTAGTATAGTTCAAGGAAATTGCTTTAAGGGGGTACTGCTGCTTTTTTTTCGATTTTTTTTTCCATATTTTTATAGCTTGGATATTTGAGAATATCGTCCTAAAAGGGTTTTTTGAAATTCAAGATACCTTAGGAGACATGGCCTTTCTTGTCCAGCAATGTTAATGCAAGTGCAGTCAAAACTTTAAACGTGTTTTTCTCGAAACCACGTTTTTCGAGCTGGCGGCACTGATTGCGCCCGTAGTTCTGAACCGATTTTGATGAAGCAAAGTGCAATCGACGCAGAATTGTCTCCATTATGGGCCCATCTCAATCATAATTATACAATTTTTTTTACTTTTTTTTTTCCACTAAACTCCAAAAAAATTATCCAAAATCGATATTTCATTTTTCAATGGCCACCATTTTGTAAAAAAAATCGTAAAAAATGATTGAGGTAGGGGCCCGAATTACTTCTGTACTGAATCTAACGCCGCGGCGCGCCGCTTACTTTTCCATTTCAAATAATCCAAAGTGGAGTTATCCGCCCCTCCAGCAGCATACCTATTTTTCGACGTCCAACTTTGAAGCCCGACAACTTTTTAACAGCCCCCGTACAAAGGAAACAAAAATTGTATTTAATTAAATATGTTCTTAATACAATAAAAAACAGAATTTAAATAACTATTTCCGTTTTCAAAAAAGTTTTTTTTTAAAAAGGTACAAACACAGCCTTCCAAAGAAAGCCTTCGCATAAAGATTTTTTATACGAAATATTTGAGTTCAGTTTCTGCTTGAATAATGATAATTTTATTGCAATTCCTTCCCTTTCTGGCCTATTCTAACTACTTTCTTTGGAGCAAGAAGGCAAAGTTCAATACAACATTAAAATCTTCTATTTGACACACTAACATTGATTGAGCAATCTAATATATTTTTGTATTATAAAAGTTTAATTTAAGTAGTTTAAGTTGTTAATAAAATTGCTAATGCTTCGCACTTTGACAATCTAAGAACCTGTCACAATATAACATTGAGCCGTTTTTGGCAATTCCACTGAATTCAATATCATGTGTTTACAGTTAAAGCGTCAAAAATACTTTTAGAAAGGCACAAATCAAATAAGAAGAAGACGAAAAGCCAGCAGAAAACTAGAACCCACAAATCATTCAATTAATTTAAACTATGATAGATATACTACAAGTATGTATATCATAATAGATCTACAAACCAGTTGAAAACTGACAGCGAGAGACGGGAACTGACATAAGATCGAGTTGAATATATAAATCACTGGGAATTAAATATAATCATAAAGAAAATACGTAAATAAGGAAGTGATTTGATTAATGCACTGCAATTCATATACATTATCGTCATCATCATCATCATCAGCAACAACATCGAGATGGATATGTTGTCGACTCCCAAACACGTTCGTTTCCTGAGTCTTTTCACGAATTTGTCACAGTAATTAAATAATTTTTGTTGCTGCTTTTGGTGTCACCTTAAAAAAAAATAGAGAAGTAAAACAAATGCAAAATGCAAATGTTGTTCGAGTCAAGAAAATGCAACCATGTGCAACATGAAAAGCTGTGGAAGCAGCCTCAAAAAACAAAAAAACAAAAACACATACAAAAATTTCCGCAATTTTTAAAGCTGAAAAACCGCAAGACACAAAAAACTAAATAAAAAAACAACAACAGCTGCTGGCTGCAAGTTGTGAAAACTAAAAGTTGCATAATGAAATAGATGCGCGAAATGTGCAACGCCCGAGCTGCAGCCCCACCACCCTGCCCCCTCACACCCCCTCTTGCAACCCCAATAAGCTGCTTGCCGTGGCAGATGCCACAGTCAAGAGACTTGCCAAACTCTCAAGACTTTTTCGTTGTTTTCGCTATTGCTGGTGTTGTTGCAACCGCCAAGCCACAATATGTGGCAGCAATGCAATTGAACTTGTTGGTGCGGTTTCGTATATTATATGACCGTTAAAACATAAACAAAAACAATCTATAGCAGCAAAAGCCCAAAACAATAAACAAACAATATATTTTAAAACCTCCGCGCTTCGTGACCAAATTTGGATTTCTCAGCCACCGAACTCACTTTCAAAAAAGTCAACGAGATATCAGAAAGACGGGAAATACTAACCGCTTCAATATACATTTATTAAAACTGTAAAGATTTAACATATATTTATGGACATCGCGTGTGCTGATCAAATAAAGAAAATCATAAATAACTTTGCAATGCTAAAGATTAAATACCCTAAGGACAACAACTTTACAACTGATAATAGATATAATATAAATGATAAATTGATAAAAATTAGAAAAAACCTTTAACATTTGTAATAATCAATCCATATGCATTCTGAAACCAATATATTTGCCATGTATATCTTAAAAACACAATTCTACCCTATGTCAACAATTTATAAGTTTTCAAAAAGACTTTCATACTTATGTTTGTGCAAAAATATGAAAGCCCATCGTTAAATTAATTGTAATAAATAGCTTTTGCAATTTTAAGTTCATTTTGTACGCTGCGAGTGCTCAGAAAATATGAAATTAGTGGAATAACAGTTAATAGAAATGGCCTTCACGCGATTCGCTGTCAGGTTACGAGTGGCTTACGGCCCAAGTTAGACAAACTCGTGTGAGTAGGTTACATAACAAATACGAAACTAGCGGCAATATTGTGTAATCCCCAAACTAAATTACTTATTTAGTTATTTATCTGAGATTAAATTAAGATAACTGTAATTGGTTGAGTTTTAACCTTGACCGAACTAAGGGGTTGTTATAAGCATTCTATAAACAACTTTTATCTATTAAGTAACATGATTGTCATTTCATAGCTTTTAAATATCTAAAGAGCAAATGATAAATTGTTGATTTTATGCGTAGATAGCTCGAATTGTTTCTCATTCTAACAACAACAGTTGATTCTTTACCCAATCGACAGATCATAAATTTAGCCCAAAAGTGTTTATTCAGTTTTTTTTTTAAATGAAAATAGTTTGTTAAAAGCTGTAAATGTAATTTTTTCTTCCTATATAAAAAAAAAATTTTATTGAAAATTAACTGTTCATATTTCTGTCAGAATCAAGAAATGATTGTAGGTAAAAAGCAAAATAAAAATGTAAAATTAATTTATTTACATCTTTTTTCTAATTTAGACTAATTGTTTATTTTTTGTACCTTCCTCAACTCGTAGCACACTTACAGAAGGGCCATAAAAAGCTCATTTGAATTTCTTTATTACCTTTAAAGCTACTTAAAACTAACACACAAAACTCAAAAAGAAAGAGACAAACAGATGGAGCTAAAAAAAATAGAGAGTAAGGCAAAAAATACTTACCCTATAAACGCCATCAACAAGTTTTGTAATTTCTTCGGCCTCCATTGTTGAACCTTTGTATGATCGCCTGATCGGATCGCAGATGGAAACACGCCGGCCTTATCGATGAATGGGTAGAACGGGGAGAAGTATCCACAAGTAGCTGTCCACAGCTACTGAAAGAGACCGCACCGAATACAATTGAGGTCCACAAGTAGATTCACTTTCAGCTGCAGCGCCCAGAGGCCAAATGGAACTCGAATTGGAACTGCACTCGATTTTCACTTTCTAAAGTGGCACAAACACAAATACACGTACATACATGCACACACACACTAATATAAAAGACGTTGAACCGGGCCAAAATGTAAACTTGTAACTTTGACTTTCGGCGCAGAATCTTGGAAATCTTGTTTCGAACCACTATGGATAATGTCGTGACTTTCTTTTCGGCGTCCACACGAATCTCCAGCCACGTAACCCAACCAAATTAAATGCCAACAACACGGTAAACAAGCCAACTGTTTGTCGGCTTTTCGGCTTCTCGATGGCAGTTTTTTTTCCTTCTCTGATTTCTTCTACCGAGTTACACGAACTTTAGATTCCAATACGTGAGCGGCAACTGATTGAGTTATTATCGCAGGCACTGTAACAAGAAAAGATAAGAAATAATGTTAGAAATAAACACAAAACTGTCTTAAATATTTAGATATTTATTTACTCTAAGATTAAGTAAAGAGAAACTACATTTAAGTATTCCCTGCAAAATTATAAAAATCTTCACAAATAAGTATTCTATAATATTATATATGCATGTTTTATTTGTTTTTATTTAAGATTTATAATAAATAATTTATTTAATAATCTTAAAAAAGTCTTGCGGCATAGTTCTTTTTTAATTCGAGTAATTCCAGATAGGAAAGTGGATTATTTCTGCTAAGCTGTCTTTTTTCTGTAAACACAATCTGATGGAAGGGACAGAAACTATTTCTAAATCTAAGGTTTTCTATAATTTCAGTTTAATCAAGCTGAACGAAAACTTAACAATCTACTATCTTTAAATTTAAGCCGAAACTAAAAAACAGAATAATAATAATACCAAATCGGCGTATAGACAATACTAAAAAATACCAGAACTAACCATGGCAACCCATCGAAACTTTCTTATATTTTAAAACAAAGATTTTGTTTGATCAATATTTGTATAAATCGTATCGCAAGCAGTTTTCCATTTGAAATCTGAAAAAAATGAGTAAATTGGATGACTTGTTGGCCAAGAAAAAGACTGTGGTGCCTGTCTTGGACCTGAGTCGCAGTAATATTCAGTCGACGGAGGAGTTTAAGCGAGTAATGGAAAAGGTACCAGACTATAAGATGCGACCGATTAAAGTGCGTGCTGAGGAAATAAAGATACGGGAGAAGGATTATTCCTTTAAGATGCCTAAGAAGGAGATGCGAAAGCTGCTGAAGAGCAATGGTGAGAGAGAGACTCTCTATTCGTATGCGGATCCAGTACCCGGAGAGATGAAAGATGTGGTGCTCATGGAACTGTGTGCAGTGCCCATCGATTGGAAGATGTTGACCACACTGCGACCCAAGTCCAAGCAGGAGGAGGAATACTTCAGTCGAATGGTCGAGATGGGAAAACTTGAACTAAAGACCGAGGCCAAGGATCGACGCGAATTTGCTCTCAACAATTGCATCAAGAAAATCAAGAACAAATCCGGAATTGTCGAAACGCGTCTCATAACATGCGAAGCTTGTGGCGAGGAAATGTGTTGGGGTAAATTATATTATATTATACTAAAAACAGTGAATCGATTTTAGTAACAAAATGTAAAATCGAAAAAAAAATTGAATTGAGTTGTGGATAAATAATAAATTAATCGATTTAACTATACACATATTTTTTGCAGGAAAATCGTGTGGCGACTTTAACTACGATCTATATATTCGTGTTGAAACCAAAGTCATCAAGCCGAAACCTCTGGCAGTATCATCAAATAAAACCAAGCTAAACGGACGCAAAAAATCAACCATAAGTGGCGCCAAAATTAAAGTCAAGAAATCAGCAAATCCCAAATAGTTTCAAAGTAAACTTTTATCTCCCAATTTTCTTCTATTAAGTTTTTTTTCGGGCAAATTTATCCGATAAATCGAAACATAGATGGCGCCTAACGTAAGGTCAGAAAATATCCAAGTAATATCCAAGTAAATCAATTTTAAATGGCTCTTAAGCTAAATTTAGCATACAAGTTTCTTAGATAAAGCCTTACATTATATGGCTCTAACCATTTGTCATAATAGATTTTGTTATATAAATGTTAATTGTGTTTTTTGTCGTGACTTGAAAATTACAACTTTGTTAAAAAAAATGTACAACAAACACTCGCCTGTCATTTAAGTGCCGTAAAGTTGTTTAACTCAAACTATATATCATTATATTGTTGACTTTGTATCAGATATGGGTTTTACTTGAGTCAAGCAAATTGAAATCCAAAATGCTGTTAAAAATTTTTAATTTAAATAAAGTAAATATTATGTTTTTATTTTGAATTTAATTGACATGAAAGACAACAAAAAACATAACACAAAAATTCCAGCAATGCAAATGCAAAACAGTAGAAATTTTCAGATATTTTCTACGGCTATAAAAAGTCGAAAGACACAACTTTTGCCGGTTTGAAAACAATAAAAAAAACAACACGTTGTAAGACATTGCCTTTTAAATACACTTTCGCATTGATTAAAATTGCTTAATCGAAATATTTGGAAAGCATAATATAATTAATTTAAGTATTTACTCTACTTCGAACAGATAATTCTGAAGAATGTAGTAATCAGATAATAATCAAATTTTATCGAAAAAAATACTACGCTTGGAGTTAAAATTAAAATACATTTAAAAAACAAAAGGTTTTTAATAAATACAATTATTTATACAACTTAACGTTTCGATCGTAATCGAATCTTACTACAATATATAATTCATGCTGTAACTTATATTAAATAAGTTTAATCAAAATATTAAAAAATATATATAAAAAAAAAAATATAAAACAGACTTTTAATGTGATAGTTCCAATGGCATGTATACGTATATCATTTAAAGTAACAAATCTCAATCCCTTTAGCCAACTACAAGACTCAAAAGATAGATAATTTTGTAGGGTATAAAAAAGGCAAAAAAGCTGAGTTCAAAATGAAATGACTTAAATATTTAAATTGCCACTAAACAACGGAGGCAAATAGCCATTAAGGTGAAATAAACAAGCCAAGTCAAGTCAAGTTGTGGCCGCCACATCGCTGACTGCGTTGGCGACCACATTCCCAGAGGCAGGCACCTTACCTTGCCTTATGTTACCCTAAGTTACACTTACACTTACAGTCCACATGGGACGCCAGCTTGACGCTTGTGCAACGATTTGTGCATAGTCTCCTTCTGTCTCTGTCTTCTCTCTCTCGTTCTCTCTTTGGTCTTATAGCCATCTTTGTCTGGCAAAAAGAATTTAATAGTCGTGCCACAGCGGCTGCACAGCTTTGGATTACTAATGAGTTCGAGTTGAGCTGAGTTCAGTTTTGGTTTGGTTTCAGTTTCGGTCAGCCGATAGCTCTGATTTATGTAGTTTATTTATGGAAATATCTATTCGCGCTGAAATTGAAAATTAACTTTGAATATCAAATGTATAGCACCGCAACACACTACACCACATGGGGCCCTTCGACAGCGGAATTTCAATTTGATCTCAGCTCGTTGCAAATCTTTTTTGTGTTGCGGTTCTTGTAATGAACCTTATCAAAATAGAAATTATTGGACTAGATAGACTGAAGTTCGAACAGATATTTCGATCAAGGGAAATATACCTGCTCTACATAAGTTTACAGGGTATCAAAATGCACTAAGCTTTCATCAAATCAACACGTCAACACTAGGCCTAAGCCACTTTCAGATCTTTTGGACGTGTCAACGATTACGTAGGCACATGTCTCACTTACAACTCCACAGACGAAAAGAAAATAAAATGAAAAGCAAAAAAATGCACAGACAACAATAGGAAATGATAATAATAAAAGCACGAAGAAACGGAATTCATTTTCGGATATCTTATGAAATCGTCGCCGCATGCAGAGTTGTCGTTGAGTATTTCAATATTTAAAGATGCAAGATAAACAATCTGGAGATAAGCATAAGTGAGAGTGACGAAAATGATTCGATGTATCTCGGAAATAGGAAAGAAAGTTGCCTGATGTTTGTGTTTGTGTTTGTTATGTTTGTCATTGCTTTAAGTTCAGCTGCCACGCCCCGCTGCGCCCCAGTTAGAATTTCCAATGTTGACTTGCTAAACAAAAGACTTAGGCAACGAACTGGCGAGGCATACTGCATTCCACAAAGCAAAGCACAAGGTTGCACCTCGCACACTCTGCGGTCAACGCTGTCAGCTGATACGCTGAGAAGCTGTCGCGCTTCACGTAGCGAGCGATTCGAGAATTCCAAGTGCTCGTATCTTGCAGATGCACAGATACTCGTACTTGCACTTGCCGCCGTTTTGTTGCAATTTATGAAGCCCGAAGCTGTAGCGCTACTTGCCGCTCTCCGCGAGTTGCTCCAGCGTTTAATTACGAGCCGGGCTATGCAAAAACAATCTTTAACTATTAAGAACAAGGCTAACTTGACGCAAACTGGCCAACTCAATAGATAAACACAGGTGGAGAGCTTGCCCGAAGCAACTGGCCATGATAACAGTGTCTGGGCTCCAAGTAATGACAAATAATAAATAAATAAAGTCTACACTTAAATTAATTTATTTAATAATTTAATTTGAGCTAGTAAAAAAATGAATAGTTGCAGCAAACAAAACAAGCAATATTTCAAAATCATTTACATATGCATATTGGAAAGAGTAAATAATTTCTTTATTCAATATGACTAAATTTTTGATCAGAGATAAGCTATTGATGGGTCACTTCCCTTTGCAGAATCCACAACTTTCGCCAAAATAAAAAAAGAAATCAACAACAACAATTTTCCGAGTATCAAATAGACAGACAACTTGAAGCGGCTGTCCAACAACAACAACAACAACAGTTTAAAAAGGGGCAGATGATGCACTTAAAGAGCTGAAGCTGTTATTATCAAATGCTCATCATTAACATTTCGCTATAACACCGAACAGACTGAACAGATCTCGGCGTGACGATCGAAATTGCAGCACATGTGAACACGTGTGACGACTCGCTGGGGAGCTGTGTTGTGAAAATGAAATTAAACTAAAGACTCAACACTGAAGACTAAAGATTGTAGCCAGACAATGCATAGACATGAACAGCTAAGCGGGGATGAAATGAGGGAGGAACTAAATTGCCGACAGATACGTTTGCAAATGAGTCTTAGACATAACAGCAACTGCAAACAATAACAATAACATTGTACAGCAATGCAAATTGAGAGCCAAAGAGTCTGCGGCCCCTATTGAGCCATTGCCCTCCTCTTCACACTCTTCGCACTTCTCTCCTTTTCTCACCATCCCTGCCCATGTGCCCGTACTGCGTTCAGGCAAATTATTGACAGTGAAAGTAAAAGTTAAAATCATTTTCTTTTGGGCTGTCGAACCGAACTCATAACCAGAGGAGGCAAAAAACCAGACAGACTCAAAACTCTACGCTGCAAATTAAATTTACATCTTTGCTTATTTTTATTTTTATCTCATTCATTTTGGAGTTTTTGCTCTGTAGCCAACTATTCCAAGGCGGTGTTAACTCAACCAATTGATTTCAATTGGCATATTTTAAATATTTTTATGCCCCCGAAGCATAAACAACAATCAACAAGCGGCGAGAAATATTCAGGTGTGGTACAATGAGTTCAGGTATGTAAAATATTTTCAAAGTCTTCTATATATTCTGAATGTTTCATAATGATCTTAGATATGGCAAAAAGGCTTAAAGTATGTGAACAATTTAATATGTTTTCTATATATTTAACTTAAAATTTACCAAAGTTAAGGTAAGAAAGGAAGGATTTCTGCTTTAAAAAAATAACATATACTCGTACATTCAGTTAATTTATTTTAATAAGAATTGTATCAATATTGCTATAAGGGCCGTTCTTTCAATTTACAATGGAAATACTTTTCAACATATTGTAGCAAATGTGACATTTATTACTATACATTTTAGGTCAATTTTTCTTTTCAATATTTATCAAACACCCTATTAAAACATTGAAAAATTAGCCTGAAAATTTAGCCTTAATTTTGTTATGAAAATTTTAAAAATAACATTAGAAACTGAGAACATTTGAAAGCCTATACATTTTAATATTAAAAATTTGTAACAGCGTATCTACCAGTCGTGTTCATTTTTTGTTGTAGCCTGCAGGCGTCGTTCTATTAACCCACTAGTTGATGTTGGTGCTGCTGCAGTTGTTGTCTCGCAATTGGCCACACCTAAGTAGTACCGCCTATCCATGGGCAACTTGGACCCGGACTCGATCGTGACTTCATTTGGCAGCGTTGCGCACGTAGCTGCCGCATTTCTGGAATCTCTCAATGTTGTTTTAGCTGTTGTTGTTTTTGTTAAGGAGGAGAGCGAAGCCGTCATAAATTAGGTGTAGATGGCATCTCAAAGTGCCGTCCCGACTTCTACTGTCTCTGCTTCTTCTCACTATGCAATTTAATGGCGACACAATGCCGCCTCAAACAACAACATTCAGTGGGTGTGACGCTCCCTCCTCATGCTCTGCCTCCGCCCGCTTCTATGCAACTAAGTTGGGACCTAAGGCTAAAAATCAGCAATGCTTAAATTAGCTTCTACATATAAATTGTTTATGACAACGATACAATTCTCATGGTTAAGCATAATATATTAGGCCGAAATAATTAACAACATGCGAGAACTGTTAAGAATTTAGATTAACAATTTTTTTACATTTTTTTAACCTTTTCAAATGGGCTCAACAGCAGCTGGCAGCTGACTTTGCACATGTACAACGCACACGGACAGTGAGCTTTAAAAGCTCCAAGCACAGCGATAGGCAAATCTGCATTTGCAGTACTACAGGCACACATACACATGCACAAAAGAAACGTACTATTCAAATATCAAATCTTATTCTTACAATCAAATCAAAATGTTGTATTTGGAGACTGCTCGAAGGCGGAAACTTAACATATCCGTTCACTTGAACAACTCTTCTAACGAGCAGTACTCAAATCAAACAAAACGGTAGCCAAACTTCAGCTCCAAAGTGGACAAATGTTCTGTCAGAAAACCTTATAAATTGCAAGACAATTGGAAATTCAAATAATAAAAATATATATCACATAAATCCAAGCCCAGAACAATTCAAATAAGACAAGAATTATTGAATGACTGCGTCAGTAGCAAGGAATGCGACCTTGAGCTGTCGTCGTCGTCGACGTCGGCGTCGGCGTCTGTTGAGATGTCGTGACTGGCGCGAATCCAAACTCCAGCTTCAGTCATATATCGAGACGGTTTTGCCGGTGCTGGGGCGAATAACAAGTACAAACAAGCGGCAAATGCTTTTAACGTACTGACAATAAATACTAAATCGAAGAGGCAGAGAGAAAGAAATCAGAAATCGAGGGATCAGAAAATAGCTCAAGTCTCTCAATACAATAAAACACGTTTGATGAAGATGAAGATTGAATATCTGTCAGATACGTGTACTCGCACAACAGCAATAGCAGCAGCAATGTGGCAACTAACCGCAACAACAACTACAACAACGACAACGTTCACTTTTATTTTCAGCATTGCAACCGCAAGAAGAAGCAGAAGAAAAAGGCAATAACAAAAAAGAAACAAAGCAAATGGCACAACAAGCCAAATAACAAAGATCAAACGTTAAAGTTGCTGCTGCAGCTCTAAGGAGAACAAAACAGCAGCAGTAACTGCAACAACAGCAAATACAATAACAATATATATATATTACAAATCTGTTGCACAAATTGAGGTGTATAGGTTAGTAAGTTCTATACCCTGTAATGTTATTTAACATCGTAAATACTCCCAATGCCATCCGACAACTTTTATTTTTAAACAAAATTATTGTTTTAGAAGACAAACAAATAGATAGAAAATTATTTGTTAGATAGATATTTTTAATAAAATATGTAAAATGTTTATTAGTAATTAATTTAAACTATTCGGATTAAAGATAAATCTTCTGCAAGTTTTTTAATTTCCAAAAATAACGATTGTCAATTTTTCAACAAATTAATTTTTAAATTGTCTGTCTGACACTGACACCCACTTCCAGGTGCAATGCCAAACAACTTATCAAGGCAATTATACAAAATGTTTTAAACATATAAAATGCGAACACTTCAAAGAATCTTGTTACGTTATAATAATTTAAGCATCTAATTGTTTATTAAAATATGTGAATATGTTTTATTAATTGCGCATTGAAGACGCGTAATGAATACTAAATTTGGTATGATAAGTATTTATTTAAAAATAATAAAATCTTGATTCAAAAGTATTGTTTACTAAACGGGTGTTCAATTTAAGAATGAAAAAAAAATGTTACTTGGTTTTATAACAATTTTTGATAATATTTAACAAGATAATATTTTTTAAGAATTTTTTATATTTTATCGATTAAATCAACTATTGCAATATTTTATTTACTGTGTGGAATTTTTCAGAAATTCCGAATAATGCAGGACAAGTCGATGCTTAGCTAATATTTCGTCTTTAATCTGATAATGTTATTATTAATTGCCAATCTATAATGTATTTATTTATTCTTTTATACTTGCTCAGTTTGCAGTTAGCTACTAAAGATAACAAATTTAAAAAGTCAATGAACTAAAGGAACAGGTTGACGTTGAATTTATGCAGACGGAGACCCAATTACATATAGTTAAATAACATTAAGAACTATTGGCAAAACTAGACTAAGACTGATATTTACAGCTTGATTTGAACAAACCATTGGCTTGTGTAATTCTTGCAACGATAACTATGAAAAATTGAGCACAGCTCGAACTAAAAACAAGTTTTAAACATTTGTTCAACCCAATGAAATTCTGAACATTTCTGACTCAAAAGCCAGTTTTAGAATCGCCCGTTTAGCATTTGTAATACGCGAATTCCCCGTAGAGAGTTCATATGTTAATAATTTCTTTATTTTTGTTTTTGTTCATTTATTAATTCCGAGAAATTTCTATTCATGTTAGTTCAACGAGTATTTGGTCAAAGTTCAAAGAATTTCTGTTGAAATTTTAATTAAATTCGAAATATTAAATAAAATAGAAGATATCTAGGCCTTTGCGCTTTAAATTAGTTAACAATTATATGCCAAATTAAACAAGCAATTGAAATAAAGTCATTAATTTGAGCAGATAAATAAGCGCTAAAACAAAAGACTTAGACAACAAACTTGGCGCGTAATTACAATTACGTGCTGCGCAGTTTGTTATAAGCATTAACAAATTATAGAGAGAGAGAGGCAGTAGAGAAAGAGACGAGGCTTAATAAGCCGACGGAAATGTGGCTCCATGTGGGCAGTTTGCAGGCAGAACTTAAAAATGCGAAACAAAAGACTTAGGCAACGAACGCGCGAAGCCAACCCAAAAATTTCATAATTAGCAGGCGAGCGAGAGAAAACTATACGTTTTTCTTAAAGACTGCTGATGTTGTTGCCAAAGTCGAGTTGTGCTCAAGTGATCCGTGCATTTAATTAGCCATTTTCACACATTTCACTTTCAACAAGCTGCCAAATTGTCCGAAATATGTAAGCATAGACGCCGATTTCTTCAATGAAACGCAAAAAACCCATTAACGGTCAAGCGTAGGTTGAGGTTGACAAGCCTCTTCAGCCGCACTCTTTGCATTCATATCTGTGTCTTTATCTTTATACATATTTATCTTGCGGCTGTCGCATCTGCCGCTTCCTCTGTTTAACTCTTGACTCTGTCGCAGCAACCGCCAGCGGCGACAACGTCAACAACGTCAACAACATCAACGATAGCGGCGATTCACTTTCAAGTGGCCAACTCAATTTCTATTTTTTCTCTTTTTTTTTTTGGAAAATTGCCTGCTAATTGAAGATTTCCCATTGCATTGAACTTGAAAGCGCTGCCCAATTTTCCACATGGCCATAAATCGAGCCAGGCAATGGGCAAAACTAAAGTTTCCACTCGAATTTCAATTTATTGCCATGACTCGCCCACTAATGGTTTTTTGCTCTCAGGCTTAGTCAACTTTCTGCACATCTCATTTGATTAATGCCACAATTTTTCAGTTGTTTTTCTCGTTTTTTTTTTTCTTCTATTTAATTTGATTTTGTGTTTTGATGCTGTCCATGGCATTTGCCAAAACCTCGATATCATGCTGTAAATGTCTGAATATAAATAGAAAACACTTAAGTATCAGTACCTCGATGAGCTATGCCTAATGATGAGCTCATATGCTTGAATCGATTTGATTTGATTGGCTTATTGTGGCTGCAACAATTAGTAATTGTGTTACAAACCTGCGGGCATAAGAGAGAGAAGTAAACATGTTAGTTGATTCTATAAAAGAAAGAGTATTTTTTAGCTTGTAACTCACGAGAATCGAATAAATTACAATATCGTATTTCTCACAGAAGATATTTACAAAATCTTACAAAAATTATCAAATAGATTAAAAATAATATTTAATAAATACTTTATTCCTAGGAAGCTATTTGTTATTCTTGTTGTTCAAGAATTTCCCAAGTTTGTAGCTCTTTTACCAAAAAGATTACCGATAAATCGATATGCTTAACTCATGTTTAAGTTTTACTAACTTAACTTTCAGGAATCCAATTACAATCTCTGTTTTAAATTTCGTCGCTTGTGAAAGTTTTCTCAGACGTCGAAAACTTTAAAGTGTCAAATCTTTTGGCATCTTTAGAGGTTCACAAAATTCTAAAACAATGGCATTACTTTTTTGCACACACATAAACCTGAATAACAGAGTTACGACCGTTTAAACTTTTACTTTTTTATTATTATTTAAAGTGAATGCTGGCTAAAACGATGCTTTTAAGTTGGCACAAAAGGCGAGCTATAGATAGTGCGAATATGCATATGGGTATTAGCGTCAAGTTGCCACAGTCTTACTTGCCACATGCCACTTGTCGCTTGCCACAATTGACGGCATGCGGTGGCCACAAATAGAGGCAACGACCCAAACTGTAGCTGACGTTCATTCAATTGCAACGAATGCATAGCAAATGGGCCATAATCAGCATTAACGTCTATTCCACATGGCCAATAAGAGTACAGCTAAACGATTCGCCAGTTTATTAGCCAGTAAATTAACCAAATCCCGATTAATTCAAATGCGATGATTTACGATGTGATTCCTGGAATTCGTCTTAGACAAATTGACGATAAATGAATATGACTTGGCTAAGTTAATATGCTGTGAATTCAAGCAAGATACAAAAATCCTACAAGTCTCTATAAATATTTTCAATGCATAATATGTATTTTAAAATTTTCACTTCAACTTTACTGAGATGTCTGGCAAATTCTTTCACTTTTTGCAATTAAATTAGACATAAAAATAAAAAAAAACAAGGGGGCTCCGCCCCCTGCTCGCTTCGCTCGCCTACCCCCGGCTCGCTTCGCTCGCGAGGAGGTGCGGCTACAGTCGAGTTTGCTCGACTGTAACATACCCTGTGCCAGTTTCCACAAAATAGAATATTGGTTATTATATGTAGAATTAGTAATATGTATAAAAGCATATAAAACATAAATAAATACATATTATATAGTAGTCCAATTTTAACCAAATCTGGTCAAAATGTTTTGAAAATGGTCAAAAGGGTATATTAGATTTGTGTGATGTATGTAACAGGCAGAAGGAAGCATCTCCGACCCCATAAAGTATATATATTCTTGATCAGCATCAACAGCCGAGTCGATTGAGCCATGTCCGTCTGTCTGTCCGTCCGTCTGTCCGTCCGTCTGTCCGTCTGTCCGTCTGTTTGAACGCGTCGATCTCAGAGACTATAATAGCTAGAGACTTTAAATTAAGTATGTAGGTTGCTGAATACCGGACGCAGATCAAGTTTGTTTTTAAATTTGGATCGGACCACCATATCATATAGCTGCCATAGGATCGATCAGACGAAAATCAAGTCTTAGTATGAAAAACTTTTTTGTTGTTTGAGATATCTTAACCAAACTGACAGAATATGCATATGGGAAGGCTCCATACATTCTGACCAAATTTGCTTGAAATCGGATAACTATATCATATAGCTGCCATAGGAACGATCAGACGAAAATCAAGTCTTAGTATGAAAAACTTTTTTGTTGATTGAGATAACTGAACCAAACTGACAGAATATGCATATGGGAAGGCTCCATACATTCTTACCAAATTTGCTTGAAATCGGATCACTATATCATATAGCTGCCATAGGAACGATCAGACGAAAATCAAGTCTAAGTATGAACAAGGGGGCTCCGCCCCTGCTCGCTTCGCTCGCCTACCCCCGGCTCGCTTCGCTCGCGAGGAGGTGCGGCTACAGTCGAGTTTGCTCGACTGTAACATACCCTGTGCCAGTTTCCACAAAATAGAATATTGGTTATTATATGTAGAATTAGTAATATGTATAAAAGCATATAAAACATAAATAAATACATATTATATAGTAGTCCAATTTTAACCAAATCTGGTCAAAATGTTTGGAAACATCCCATATGCATGTTCTGTCAGTTTGGTTGAGATATCTCAAACAACAAAAAAGTTTTTCATACTAAGACTTGATTTTCGTCTGATCGTTCCTATGGCAGCTATATGATACAGTTATCCGATTTCAAGCAAATTTGGTAAGAATGTATGGAGCCTTCCCATATGCATATTCTGTCAGTTTGGTTCAGTTATCTCAACCAACAAAAAAGTTTTTCATACTAAGACTTGATTTTCGTCTGATCGATCCTATGGCAGCTATATGATATGGTGGTCCGATCCAAATTTAAAAACAAACTTGATCTGCGTCCGGTATTCAGCAACCTACATACTTAATTTGAAGTCTCTAGCTATTATAGTCTCTGAGATCGACGCGTTCAAACAGACGGACAGACGGACAGACGGACGGACAGACGGACGGACAGACAGACGGACATGGCTCAATCGACTCGGCTGTTGATGCTGATCAAGAATATATATACCTTATGGGGTCGGAGATGCTTTCTTCTGCCTGTTACATACATCACACAAATCTAATATACCCTTTTGACCATTTTCAATGGGCACAGGGTATAATGAGATCAATTGGTATTGAACATAACACAAATTGTTAAAGGAGCAATAAAAAGCTGCTGTTGTTGTTGTTGTTATTTGCTGAGGTAGAAAACAAGTTTTGTGATTGCCTTAAGAAATTGCCCAGCTACTTTTTACAATGAGCCTTAGATCTATCAGCTACTGCACTGATTCCGATTCAATTTTGTTTTGAAATCGAAAGTTTTGGCTCCATAGAAATACAAAGAATGTGCCAATATTGCCAACAGCTATACAAATTTGCCAATCATTTTGAGGCGTGTAGTACTTGTTGTTGTTGTGGTTTTATTGTTCAAATTTCAGACGCTATAATTATGTTATTTCTATAGAAAATCAATCAAAATCTTTGGATACGCTCAGTACTCGACGCTCGCAACGTTTCATTAAAAAAAACCGAAATTGTCGTTCGATATGTAATAAAATTTCGTATATGCCAAGTTATACATGTGATTTGTTTGATTGGGAAATTTTGCAGTTTCGTCAAGAGAAGTTGTAAGTTACATTTAACTTCAAATATACAACCCAGAAATCTATATAAAATTCAGCTTTTATATTTATTTACAAGCATCTCAACTTGTCGCTGAAATTACAAAATTCTGTAAATGGTTTAAGCAAGTTAGATTTAAATCTTTTGTATTTTCAATTCACAATTCATATTTTCAGCCCCGTTTGACTTATCACGCATTTGGCTAACGCATGTCGACCCACATTTTCAATTTGTATCTAAATTTTGCCTTGAGTTTTATTTTTTACATTTTGCCAAGTGAACCAAATGACCTAAAAATAATAAGTAAAAAAATAGAAAAAAAAAGAATACAAGAGACTAAAAAGAAATAATGTAAACGAGAGTTCACACCTAAAAGGCTTTGCTGAAAATTTAGCTGATTTATTTAATGATTTATTTGGGGCGAGCAAAGCGAGCGCTGACCGTACAGGTGAGCCCCCCAGACCGACCAGACAAAAACCCAACCCACAGCAATTTGTGCCAAATTCAATGCAAATCGCATTAAGAAAAATGTTGCAAAACGACAACAAGCAGAAACAAAACAAAAAGACATGCATGCCACAAATGATTTACTCGTAAAGGCTTTAACAAGATAAAAGTACATTTTTTAAATTTAAATATACAATAAAATAAATAAAAATAAATAAATCAAAATTTATTTAATTTCAAAACAAATACAAAATACGAGAATGATATCAAATGATCGTACGACAAGTTAGAATCAGAAACTGTAGATCGTATATAATACCATATTGGGAATTAGTTAATTCATGCTGTGCATGGAATACAAATTAATTGTAAGATACGTCTCATAGTATATTGGATTTTCGATTTCAATTGCCATCGATAAAGTAGAATGCACTCGCAAGTTGAATGGTCGGACAACTTTCAATGCAAATGGAGCTGCTTGAAGACTGGTTACCGTTAGTCAGCTAAGGCAATTGCTCTGCAAAAGGTGCAGTTGAGTACAAGGTAGCGGAGCGAGGGGGGGCTAACTTGTTGTAGTACTATGGGTAGGTGACATATCATTCAGTTGCCTGGTTGACTGACTGATGAAAAAATGTGGATAATGTGTGGTTTGGTGTATTTTTGTTGTTGTTGTCGGCTAAGGTAACTTATGCACTTGTGCATTTTCCTAATTAAGTCAAATGCGCATTGACAGATAATTTTTAAAATTATATTTTGCCCATTTGTTTATGTATTTATGCTGGAATTTTTGTATAGTAAAATAGGTGAATGGAGACTTTCAGCTATATATGTTTTTTACCTTGAAAATACTTTAAATGGAGATAAATAAGGAAATCGAATAATAATTAAACATAAATTGTCTATTAAAATAAGGA
Organism: Drosophila recens; assembly: GCA_037043495.1. Lineage (NCBI taxonomy): Eukaryota > Metazoa > Arthropoda > Insecta > Diptera > Drosophilidae > Drosophila > Drosophila recens. Next base: position 78,979 of record JBAMBJ010002506.1, read on the forward strand.
CTTTAAATAACTTTGATCAAAGAAAAAAATGAAAATTTGTAATATTAATAAAATTATGGCAATAGTTAAAAATTCCGATAGACTCTTGTATTTACTATCATTTGTGTTCATCTAAGTTCGATAAGTCTCCCTACTATGCAAAGGAAAAGCTAAGTCTGCCACTGTGACTGAGTGAATGACAGTGAGTGCATTTGAATGGTATTCAAGGAAAATACTTGACAAACGCAACGTGCTCCAAGTACCGGCTCTAACCACTTCCAATTACATTTCCATTGCCATCAACAGTACAACCACAACAACAACAGCTCGTGAAATGGCAGTTTGTTTTGGCCAAGCTGAAGCTGTATACGAACCTGGCCAAAATGCTGATGAACTTGTTTGCAGCGCCTACAGCGGCCAACACGAAAAGTGAATGGGCAGTTAGATCAGGAGGGGTGACCAAAAGGGGTTTTACCAATAACACTGGGAGAGAGAAGGGGGCGACGGGGGTAGCAGGCGCTTGTCGCTTTAACAATTTGGTTAAAGTTTAATAAACTTTATGAAATGTTGTCTGGAGTGGGAAATGCAGTCAAGCCACGGCGACTTCATGCCAACGACTTCAATTTTAGTGACAATGACGTCGACATCGACAGGGACGTAGACGTAGACGTGGACAAGGGGGGCTGCAAACTTGATAGTGGTCTTAAGGAAATTTAAGGAAAAATACCATGAAACAGGAAGTTTACCGAGCACATTAGAAAGTTGAAACAAACCAAAAACTTGAACCACAATTGCATTAAACTTCATGTGAAAACAATTAACATTTCCAGTTTTCGATATGTCATAATATTTGCAATCTATTAAACTGTTATCAAGTTAATTGCATATATATTGTGATATCAAATTTGAGCTGATTGAACATTTCGAATAATTTTAACTTTTATAAAAGTGTTTCCTAATTATGCATTGACTGAAAGCTTTTGACAGTCTCCAGACTTATTCCGAAATTCTGTATTAAATTATCAATGAACATTTTTAATTTGTAAATTTTAGCATCGGATCTGCAATTCCTGTTTTAATATTTTAAGAAATTCCAGAAAAAAATTGTAATTGGCTATAACATATTTAAATTGAATGTAGATATTTTAGTGTATTTTTATTACATATTGTATTTATCTATTCTATGTTATAGGTATTTATATTTAAGTTTCCAGGTTCTCCTCAAACATTGTTTTAATTTAATTTTTTTTAAAACAAAAATCACAAAATATATTCTCGAATTTCGCTTTAAAATTCTCGAATTAAAGGCGAACTGACTGGAGGCTTCATAGAACCCTCAGATCGGTTCGGCAACTTCTGTAAATATTTATTTAATTGAATTATTAAAAATAACTTCTGCCATCAAAGACTGGTGGGAGTGTCTTTGGGCCACTCCTAGAGTCACAAACAGCACCAGCAAAGCCAGAGATCGCAACTGGTCAAAGCACGGCTAGAAGGAGCTCAAGGTGGAGAAAGTGGGTAAAGTTATCCAAGATGAGGGGAGTGGATTGCCCGGGAGAGTTATCATTTAGAACGCATATGCAAAAGTTGCTGCCAAGCGAGTTGTCAGAATCGTGGCAATAATAACATATTTGCAGCAGCTCGAAATTGTATCTAATGGATGCGATTCGGAATTCTGTTTCTGATTAATCGAGCCACATTCGTGGTGCATTCGAGGTGAGCGGCTTGCGGTGGTTGAGTGTGTTCCATGCAATTACCAAGTGCTCTATAGCCTGCAGTCCAGGCAGAAGCTAGTAATGAACTGATAAGAGCATAATTAACAGGCCACAGTAGCTGAAGAACCAGTCCCAAGTTGCAGACCCCTTCCTCCTCCTCTGTGCGAAGAGAGCTTGCAATTGGTATTCCACCTGGTAGAAAAAATGTTGTTGTTCGTTGAAATATTTTTAAGGCGTGTTTTTTGTGTTCGCCAGATTTCAATAGATTTTTGTCTTTAATGACTTTTTGGCCATTTGCTATTGCCAAGAGTCTTGGCCAAGTTAATGGCTTTGGCTGCCTTTTGTTCTGCCAAAGAATTGGCTTTAAACTTTTGTCGTTTACTCTTTTTTTACCTCGCATTCGATTTTCGTAAATGGTAAAACACCGCTAGACTTGCCACATAATAATGAACTACAGCTACCTGGTCAAGCAATCATAGAAGATATAATACTTAGATGGGCTCTATGCTAAATCTAAACACCTGTTCAATACCCCTAAATGGGTCAAATGGCACACACGCTGAGCGTGGCCAAAAGCCAGCCAGATTAATTAGCCTCATTTCTGCAAAGTTGAACGTAGTAAAAGTATTTCAATGAAAAAGAAACCCTTGGTAAATTTGGGGATTACCAAAAAGAATTTCAACTTCTTCTTTAATAGCTTAAAGATTTTAGAACGAATTCAAATTAATAAAGAAAATGTATGCCAGCAAATTGTATCTATTTAAAGGATCTGTGTTATAAAAAAAGACGTTTAATTGAAAAAATTAATAAGCAGAATGTACAGTACACAAAAAATTGGGTGTGTTTAATCGAGGTATTTGCAAAAATAAAACAAACATGTTTTTAAAATTAAAGAAAATACATATTGCGAAATTAAATTTCTAGGACAGCTATACTACATATATGTAATAAATTGCTACCCAATTCGACTGGCTTCTATGAAAAAATTAAAAACTGTACTAAATTCAATTGAAGTATTTTGCTTCAAATTTGACAGAGTTCAAATAAAACGTTTAATAGAATTGGAAATTGTAGCAACGCGTTTTTCTGAACACATTACAAAGACTATTGTTTTCGTAAGAATCTCTTCAGAAGTACACAAATAAATCTTATAAATTATTTTAAGTAAATTATTGCACTACATGCATGAAAAATTAACAACAATTGCTGAAACGCATTTACCAAAAATATAAAAAAAAAAACAAACATAAAACTGGGAAACAACTCATTAAATAAACGTTTCGAAAAGGAGAACAAGACAACAAAGAAATACAAAAAAAAAACAATCAGTAACAACAACAAAAGCAACAACAATAATAATACTTGTGTGTGGTTACCTCAAGAAGTTGAGCGGCAAAAACACACCTTTAAGATGATAAAAAAAGAGAGAAAAAATAAAAGGTTCAATGCTCGCAAATCGGATTAAGCAAAGAAATTAAGTAATTCAGCATGTAGATAGATAGAGCGATGGAAAGATAGATAGATGAATAGATGGACAGAGGAACCTGTCAATGGAGAAATGTGAAATGAAAACGGAAATCGGAAAACCTAAAACCAAGCAAATCAAATCAAACTCTAGAACTGACAACTGCGATTTGAACCGCAATGGGTGTTGGGAATGTCAAAGCAAAAGGAAGTGAAGACAGGAAGTAGACAAAGAGTGCAAGGGGAAACGAAAGCATAGAATTAAGTCAATAAGTTAAGGAAAGAGAAATGTGTCAAAGACTTGATTGAAACTCTTAAATTTAATGCAGTTTATTATTATAGCCTATAGTTTAGAGTTGCCAACTTGCTTACCTTTCTGTTTTTTTTTTTGTAGTTCCAATTGCGTAAATCCAATTGCCAGCTAAGATTTTGTAACAGCTGCGCACACTTAACACTTTGACACCAACAATTGTATGTTTAACAATATCGCTGCATTTGTTAAATTTGTCACATTGGGGGCGCTGTTATTTTTAACCGTTCAAAACACGCGCAGGCGTTACGAGCTCAAATTTGAACCAATTGCAGAGCAGCTTGCTCAAGCGACAGCCATAAATATTGCCAACCGAACGCATCGAAGCACAAAACTCAACTGACTGAACCAACAGCTCGCACTCACGCGCGCCACGCTCAAAAGCTCTCGCCAAGACAGGTGTGAGCGTAAAAGCTCGCTGAGCATAATTTGCATGTTTGCCTTCCAGTTGCGAGACTCGAGCGTGCGGCAAGCTTTTAACGCAAAGTCGTGACTTTAAAGACTGAAAAGCTTTGCTGGCATGCGTGCAAGAGAAAAGGCAAGAAATTTGTAAAGCTTCCATTGCTGTGTGTGCTTTTGTTGTAGTAGTTTGTATTTTATTCATAAGTTTTGCTTGCTCTATTGCATTGATGTTGATCAAATGTATAAACTCTGTTCAAATTAATTTTAACCAAATTTTGTTAATTTGTATGTGATAAACAATTGCACTGGACATTATATTATTTATAAACTTTAGAATCTTTTTTTTTTTGTGGACAAAAACAAAGGGAAACAAAGGGAATTTTGATGCGTTTTTGGTTTGTTTACAATATCAATATATAATAAACAATATCCAAGTAATACCAATAATATCCGTTACGATCAGACGTTCTAGACGTTAAGTAAAATGCTTCTTTATCTTTTCTCAACTTTTTGCTTAATTATGTGAGTAATTTAGTTAAGTTTTAATTTGTTTTTTTTTTCTTTTCTTTTGGTTTTAGGATATTCATTTGTCTTTAGTATGGCGTTTTCCAACTTGTACAATTACGAAACATTAATTAGCTTTTACAGTTAATAATTGAATGGAGCCTTAGGCCTGACCCATATCATCCACAGCCACAGCACACAGAATATACATCATGCCGGCGCTTAGCAGTGCGGTTACAGGTACCGTGACTATCCAGGCATAGGCGATGTTCCGGAACAAATGCCAATCGACACTGCCATCCTCCATTGGTGTCACATTTGGCTGTCCAGCTGTTGGTGCTGCCGTTGCTGCCGTTGCTTCCGCATCTGTTGCCTCGATTCCCTCCTGTTGCTGCTTCTTGCGTCCCGATGAACTCACGTGTCCCACAAAAACCACCGAGCCGACTTTACAGTGTGTTGTCGAAATGGGCAAACCAATTTTGCTGGCCAGCAGTACGGTGATGGCAGCGCCTATTTCAATTGTGAAGCCACTGTAATGCAAAGACAGAAAGTAATATTAGTTATAAATTGAAGAAACGTGTTCATATGTTCTCAATAAAATTAAAATATCAATGAAAGATCAAGAATATGTCTCATACGGCAGCAAGAATAACTCCGTAGAGTTAGAGTTGCTGACCTGTTATACTCCAAATCTTCAATGTTAAGGTTTGATTGTGTTTTGTTAAATCTGTTACAAAATCCGCATTAACCAATTAACTACATATATGGATTTAATAAAACATACTACATGTATTAAAAACTTATGTATAATTAAAAAATAAAGAAGAAACATTTTTGTACTAAACTGTTTTGTTCAAAATAATTTGATTTTTTTTAAATAGCCAAAAATAGTCTAAAAAAAATTAAATAATCAGAAATATACAGAAGATAATCAAAAATATTCCGACTACTTAAAAAGATTATTTTTGATAATTCCTGATCATTTTTAAATAATTGTAATAATTTAAGATTATTTCTGATGTTTTGTAATCGTAATCAGTGACCTATATAGTCACTACGATTATTTCCAAAAATAATCTAATTGATTAGTAATTCTAATTGAAATTTAGCAGGTATGGTCTCATTTCATTCATTGCCCCTTTTAATTTTATATTTCAACTACTCACGTCGAAGAGGTGATCTTTGTTAAATCATTGCCAATGGTCTCAATAACACGTCGTCCCCACAGCCAAAGACCCACGGAAATGCCAACTCCACCATAGATAAGTATATAAATGGGACTTTCCGCCTGCTGCATCACCGATCCCTCCCGATAGATCATATAGAGAGCGATAAGGGGTCCAATTGCATTGCTCACATCGTTGCCGCCGTGTGCAAAACTGCCAAAGGTGGCCGTAAGAATCTGCAGGAATGAGAAGAGCATGGAGATCTCTTGGGTCTCCTCGGCGCTGCTGGCACGTCGAGCGGCAGCTCGTTTAAATTCCTCTTCCTGTTCATTGAGCGCCTCCTTGCTCTCGATAAGCGGCACTTTACTGGAGTTGGGCGACAAGGTTGAGCTGATCATTAGATCCAGACTTCCGGCACTTTCCACCACCTGTAGATTGTTATTTGTTGTGGCGTTTGCATTGCCAGCGGCTCCGCTGGCCAATTGTTGCTGGGGCTGTTTGTGCTCCTCCTTGGGCGACTGGACACGCTTGAAACATTCCTGGAGCTTGCGTCCATTTTGCTGTTGCTGCAACTGCTGTTGTTCATCGATGTAGTTCAAACTGGTGACGGTCAGATCGGTGTTATCCAGGCTAGCCTTGCCCAGCAGATCCTCAGCCTTGCGAATGAGCTCGGGATTGATTTTATAATCCTCGCCAGGTGCATTGTTGTTCTTGGCCGCCAGACCATACGGCGCCAGCTTAAAGGTCTTTGGCGAATTGTCGCTGAGCGATACCAGCTCGGTGATTTCGGCAATTGCCGGCAATGGTTTACCCTCGCTGACCAGCGAGAGTGGACGGCGTTGTTTCTTTGGGCTGCCAGAAGGCGATGATTCTGTGGGTAAGCAGAGCCAGAGATTAAGTGATGTTCAATGGCGCAGTTGGGTAAATTTTTCAAAACTTACCCACAGAGCCCTCGAAATTGAACTTGACGGGATTCTGAGCGCGCAGTTTCTTGGCAATTGAACGTCGCTGCAGCGGCACCACCACCAACTGCGTCAGCAGGGCCACCAGCAGGGACAGACCCACACTGGCAGTTATAGCTATCCAAGTGGGAATGTTGTCCATATAAAGCACTTTATAAGAAATATCAAATAATTATATAATGAATACCGACGTAATATCAAGTATTACGTACACTTGGGTCCATCGAGAACCACGCTGATCACATTGATGAAGAACGTGGCGCCGTAGAAGATAGGCAGCGAACGAAATCCGGCCTTGAGAGGCTCCTTGGCGCACAAGATGAATCGACGTATGGCCAAAAATAGTAGAATGCTAACCAGTCCGCTCATCACCGGCGAAATGAACCACGAGCCGACAATGGTGCCCAACGTTGACCACTTGAGGCCCTGCATGCCACGTGCCACCAGCGAGAAGCCAATTGTAGACCCAACAATACTGTGCGTGCCCGATATGGGCAACTTGAGAAACGTGGCCACCAGCAGCCAAACGGCACTGCTCGCCAGCGCCGACACACAGCCCAGCATAAGCACATCCTCGGAGCCCTCGTACAGGCTCACCTCGAGTATTCCCTTGCGCATCGTGTCCGACACCTTGTAGCCTGTAAATGTGCATTTAAAGAGGAATTAGAAGTTTGAAATAAATGTAAACTTTTTAGATGGTTTTGCATATACATAGTTTTATAGTAATATGGAATACTAGGGGGCTCCGCACCGCTAAAAGTTATATTTAGGGATTTGGCGGGTAAAAAGCTAAATTTGGCGGGAAAAAGCCAAATTTGGCGAAATAGTCAAATTTAAGCAAGAAGAGTTTTTCTGTGAGTTTTGTTATGATATCTCATATAACAACAGAGTTTTTGATTCTTAAGGTTAATTTGCATCCGATTGTTCATATGACAGCTATATGATATTGTAGGCCGACTTTGACCAAATTTGGTTAGAATGTAAGAAACATATAATCTGTGAGTTTGGTTGAGATATCTTAAGAAACAAGAAAGTTTTTCATACTAAAGGTTAATTTGCATCCGATTGTTCCTATGACAGCTGTATGATATAGTAATCCGACTTTGACCAAATTTTTTCAAAATGTAAGAGACAGTCCCAAACATATAATCTGTGAGTTTGGTTGAGATATCTTAAGAAACAATTGTTCCGATTGTTCTTTTGCCTAAGCTTTGTCAGCTATATAATATAGTAATCCGATTTAAACCAAATTTGATCAGGGTGTAAGAGATAGTCCCAAACATATAATCTGTGAGTTTGGTTGATTTCACCCACATACAGGTCGAATTTCGCAAAACGCCGCGGCGCGCCGTCTTATTGCACGATGAAATTATCTCATCTATGTTGAGTGAAAATTTCATTTTTCTACGCTTAGCCGTTTGGCCTACACGTTGATTCTCAGTGAGTCAGATAGTGATTTGAACAGTCAGGAAAAATAGTTTTATATATATAAGATTGTAAAACTTTAAGCACCTTAAAGTACGACTTACCAATTAAAACAGCGCCCGAAATTTCACAGATTGTGGCCAAAACGCACGCCTGACGTATGGTTAGAACACCGGAGCCCACGCTGGTGCCAAAGGAGTTGGCCACATCATTGGCGCCAATGCCGAAGGCCAAAACAAATGCAATAAGAAAGCCGATAACGACCATCCATAGCAAATCTGGCGAGTAAGTCTCCATGCTTGTTGTAAATTATGTAAACTGCAGTGCTTCTTTTGTTGATCTTTTAAACGCCACTAAAAACTTGTACTTCTAAAAAAAACACCCTTACTACACTCTCACACGCTTTCTAACTGTCTGAACTGAACTCAAACTACCTGGTATATAAATTTCTTAACTTTTTGTTTATAGGGGAATGTGAGGAAAAATAAATATTGGGATTTATTTGTGCAATAAAAAAATTATAATATACAAGACTACAATAATAAATGATATACGAAAATAATCTTAATTATTAATAATTGAAAAATTCTTTTCAAATATTCTCTAAACAGCCATATTTGCGCTTAGACTTCATTGTTGTTATTTTCATAATGAAAATTGAAGTACACTCGCGTTGTGGGACGACACACACGGACAGACACACTCGCACTCGGATTTAAGACCCTTGGGCTATTGTTGAGCCTCCCTCTCCAAAGCTGAGCTTTAATTCTCAGCTGCAAGCCTAAAAGTATGCAAATAAATTAATTAAAAACTAACACTTAAAATTTAATGTTGCTAGACACCCTATTGGTAATAAATGTAATGAAAAACTTAGCGCTCCCTCCTGCTCTCCAAATCTCCTTACAAAAACTTCTGATCAGACTAACTTCAAACTCCAACTAGTGTTTAACCCCTTGATGGTCAGCAAATGCTTTAATTGTTGTAGTTTGAATTATTCGTCGCCTTTGACTGGATGTTGTTGTAGTTGCTGTTGCTTATTAAGTGGAGTTAGTGTTGTTGTGTTTTTGTTGTTGCACAGAAGTTTCTTGTTATGTTGAATAGGAGCTGATGGTTGTCGAGTTGATTAACTGCAAATTAATGTTAATGTTAAGCTTTCAAGGGAGTTTTAAGTTTAGATAATCTTTACCTGACGTTTAGGACAGCATAGTTGTTTCCACGTCAGAGAGATATTCACCATGTCTGTAAGGAAAAAGAAAATCACATGTCGTAAATTATTTAAAATACTACAAAATACATTTTCAACTGCTCTTACTCAACGTTAAACATATAAATTAGAGTGCTTTAAATTAAAGCTAAAGAATTGTTATGAATCTGCTTCAAACCAGTTACGACATTGTTATTCTTCTAAATTTGTGCGCTTTTCAATTGAAAACTAAAATTGAAAATTGCATATTGTTCAAATTGTAGCAATTGAATTTTTCTTTTTTCTTTTGTTTTCTTTTTTTTGTACTGCGCCCCACTGAGCATGTGGTTGAATGAAAAAGCAAAAACGGCAATTGAAAAAAAGCTCGTAATTGCTCAATTTTCATTGTTATTGTTAACGTTTGTTTGTTTTCTTACGCCCTCCACCCGAAATGAGGATCGATAGACAGTTAAATTTGTAGATCGCTTGCATGCAAATCTAATAAATATACAATTGATATAAGAGAAACCTTGACAATGAAATGGATGGAAATGGAATGAGACATGCTAACATATAGTATTCTTATTCAATCAAGTAAATGTCAACAGCTTTGCTAAAAAATTATCGTAGTTCATCACTGAAATAAATCGTTAAATGTAAATTCCTTAACAATGAAATTGAGTTGCGTTTGAAGTAAATTTCAAAAACTTTGCTTTGAAGCCAACAGAGATCAGGATGTCCATATAATGGAATGATTATGTAATAGGATTTATTCAATTGTCTAGACGTAAAAAGCATAAAAATCAGCATTCTGAACTCGAACTAACGCATTTCTCCATGGATTACAAAATCAAATCGCCGCATCAAATGCAATTGCAATGCTAATTTAAATCTAAAATACACAAGGTATAAAAGCAGGTTGTATTCCATATCAATTTACAGATAAAGTATTTTGTGAAGATCCATATCAAAATGAAGTTTCATCTACCAATTGGCATACTTCTACTGGCACTTATAAATATGTCGGAGGCACAAAAAGATGGACGTGGTAATTAAGGAATATTGGTATTGGATTTGGCTTGCGATATCATAAAATGTTGTATACTCATTTCAGGTACAACCAACAAATGGTGCCGCTTGAATTCGGGTATAGCTTGGGGTGGCAGAGTTTGCTGAGGAAAATCATTCAACACAAAATCCATTTCAAATGAAATATTTCAATAAAATATAAACTATGAAAGGCTCTTTTCTCTAGAGTCGAGAGCATTAAAAATTTTATGTCTTCTTATTTCATCATTCGTAAAAGTTTAGGTTTCTTCAAAGCTTAATCAAATAAAACAAGTGGGAAGGGCTACAATCGCTCTACCGACTAGGATACCCGTTACTTATTTAAAAAAATTTAAAATATATTTTTATTGCATGCTTTTAGGCACTTAAATTGCTTAAAAACTTAAATCAGCCATTACCACCTTTGTATTTGTCCCATCTTGTTACGATTTAGAAGGATGATAGGTAATAATAGTAGCTAACGTTAATAAGTAAAAAATCCTAATATGTTGTATTTGAAACGGACTTGATCTGCGTGGCGTTTATAGAAGTCTGTATGCCAAATTTGGTTGCTCTAGCTCTTGTAGTCTCTGAGATCTAGGCCCTCACACAGACGGACGAACGGACATGGTTACATCGACTCGGCTGTTGTTGCTGGTCAAGAATATACATACACTGGTTGGCATATTGACTGCAAAAAATGCTTTTTAAAAATATTTTCGCTAGTAATTTTTATAATTTTTTGAAAATTGCAAAAAAATTTCTTTTTTAACCCATTTTTCCTCCTTTTCATACAAAAAGTGCTTTTTTTGCAGTTTTCAAAATCAATTATAAAAAATACTAACGAAGAGTTTTTTAAAAAACATTTTCTGCATTTTGGCATCAAAACATTTTTTTTAAAATCGAGGAAAAAAGTTTCAAAATAGACCATTAAAAAAATTCTAAATTTTCAATGGGTACATAATGGGTTAAGGAAAGAAAGTGTATCATTCAAACGGAATTGAAATGACCTTTCCAATGATGCCAAAATGTACATGAAGTAGGTTCAAATTATGAGTAGATTTAACTTTGAATGTTGTCAAAATAAATATGCCGACCAGTGTACTTTATAGGGTCGGAGATGCTTCCTTCTCCCTGTTACATACGTTGCAACGAATGCAAAGGGTGTAGTTAATAAACCAACTCATTCATAAAAGCATTTATAATATATGAGGCTCCATGAATTTGATACCTTCGTGGGAGGCAACAATGTACAATGGGAAAACAAAAGGGAACTATCAGCAAATACAACACCACACACATGAGAGGGGTGGTAATGGGGCAAGGATACTAACTAGGACATAGGACAATGGCTGTTGGCCCCCAAGGTCGCAACAACGATAACGTTACGTTGACATATGGTCGCAAATTTTTCCATAAGTGCCGCCTTCCCATTCCCATTTCCACGTATTCACATTTCTCCCTCCCCACATATAATAATAGTTCCAAATAATCATAGCGCAATTTATGGCGTTTTTTGAACCGTTCAGCTAAAAATAAACACAACACATGCAACTTTTGCAGGTTTTAAAAGCATTGCAGTGCGCCCCAAACTCTTTCAGCTGAGATATTTTGCAAAGGCTCCCAAACTTTCCCCTGCTCCTCGCACAACGGGTGGGCAAATGCATGACGTCACCACTGGCAATTTAACACACTTGCTGCTTGACTTCGAGATACCCTGTAAATACCCTAACATCTCTTTAACATATTTAATGCCTGTATTCGCAAAGCGAAATTTTTTATAAACCACAAATATTATATATCAGACTGGAATATTATATAAATACTTAGCTAAGTGAATAACTATAAAATATTTTTAAAGATAAGTAAAAGCTGACGCTTCATACCCTTGTGTAACAGGGTATACAACCGATGAAAATAAATAAAATAAAATCGTAAATAATGGCGTTCCAATTAAACATAAATAAACATTCGAGTATCGGTTCACTCACAATATTCACAGTGCCTCAGGCACAGTGTGGCAATGACCGTTTAAAATGTGCATGAAATCTTAAGGATTGGATTTGTAAATGTAGAATAGAAAGTCATTGACACCTTATAGAAAATAAACTCTATTAATTGTCTACTCTTTCTCGTCTTTCTTACAGGGTATACAACTCCACATGCAATAGGGAGTTACTCTGCCTATTTGAATAACAGTCATGAGACATGGAAACGTTCCATATTTGTGTCCATGCAATTAAGAATAGGCTCCTGCATGTCTGACATGGGCGGGGTCGTCACTGAGGCAGAGGAAGGGGGTAGAAGTTTACAGTTACAGTTACCGTCAGAGGCAACCTTGACAAAGCCAGCTGAAAATTGCATTCGATTCGAGTATATTGATTTAGTGTGCCGCAAAGGAACAAGGACAAATCTTTGCAAGAGGACGAGGGCGATACGAAATTCAGAAATCCAGGGAAGAAAAGAGTCAAGAACCCCAAAGTAAGGCTCTATAAAATACCGGTTTCCATCATTCTTATTTATTCATTTTTGGGGTGGTTTCTGTCGCTTCTCTTGGTGGTTGCAAGCGGCAAGTTCAAGGTCAAGTGGGTGGGTTTTTCGCAACACTTTTAATCAAAACAGGTTAACTGGACACCCACAGTGGCTGTCAATCTGTCAATTTTCTGCTGCTGCTCAAACTGTGGGCAATGAAGCGTCACTTTCATTCAAATCAATAACATGGAATAGGAAATGCTTTCATGTACATACATACATACATATGTATGAGTCGATGTAACAACAAAGTAATTAACAAACATGTGCAACATAAGGTACAACAACAACAACGATAGCAATGAAAGTGAACCAATTAAGTGGAAATTTACCAGCGAGCATCGTGTAAAAGTTCAAAGTGAATAAATAATGTTCCCATAATACTTATTTATTGGGTAATTTCGGCACATTTGACAAGCTAATAAAACTATAATAACTGTACGTTAAGTATTTATAATTGAGTAAATACTGGATCAGGAAACTCCGTTCTATAAATCGTAAGTGCTTGAGAAAAGCTTTTACAGAAATATGATTCATTTTCAGCCAATATATAAAAGCTTTTGCATACAAACTGAAGTTATTTGATCAAAGTCAAACTCCCTTGTAAAATAAATCCCATTATTGAAATAAAGAATCTTTAGCACACCGAATGTGAAGCTTTTCTTTTTTTTTTTAATTTTTGTTTTAACTGTACAGGTAGCAGGTATGATATGAGAGAACAATAACCAAAATTCTAACAACAGCAAACGCGGCATCCTCTTATTGGACTTTTCTACACACATAACTAATCTACATAAAGAGGAGTAGGGAGAGAGAAAGAGAGAGAGAGGGAGAGATACAAAAGGCAGCAGCCTGACAACAGCGAAAGCGAAGGTGGAGCAAAGGAAGAAGCAAAGTACGAGAGGGTAATATAATATAAGAATAAAGAATTTATAGATGAGCCCTGCGATATCCAGATAGATCCAAAGCATTATTAGTTAGGTGCAAAAACGAAATTAAATCAATTGACGAGGGAAGGGAAGAGAAGGGCACGAGAATTGAAGACTGTACTTTGACAACAGTTTAAGCTGCAATGAGAATGGGATTATGGGTTATTCGCAAAACTTCCGGTGATTTCTTCGTCTTCTTGTCTTTCCCTCCATCTCCTCCTGCTATTGGCAATCGCTTTGTTTACTCATGATATCATAAGTACGTGCAGAAATTATTGCTTGTTTGCAATTGAGCAAATAATACGCAGACACACACACACACACATATAGATTCTTATTTGACGTAAGCGCAAGGAAATAAATTTGAATTATTTTTGTCCATTTGTTTGCACGTGTGTGTATGTATGTTACGCTCCAGAAACTAACCTTTACAGTTTGTGTGCCACTGTGCTTCAGCATCCCGCTTACAGTTTGAATGTGCTTGTCTCAGCTATTTTTAATACTTATTGTTGTACTTATTTTTGTTTTATTTTTTCTTTTAGCATTTTCTTGGGCTTTTTATAGCTCTCTCGCGTCGAAATGCCGCTAAAGTTTCTGCTGCTTCATTAGATCGGTTTAACAAGTGTACAAACCCAATAAGATTTCACAATCTGATAAGAAAAAGCTTAGAGACTGAGAGGCGCTTGTGAATCATGCTCCGTAAGTGGGATGATGGGCGAGTTTAGCTCTTAGATGGTCAAAATCCAATGGATGACCAACGAATTGAGCAGCCTAATGAAATTCGTCCGTTTGCCATGTGCAAATTAGAAAGAGCTAGAAATAGCAAGAGCAAGACAGGGCTGTACGCCGCATTGTTTTTGCACAGCAGCTGCGACGCAACAATGAACTGACAACAACAACAAACTTGAAAACAGCTGCACATCGGCAGCAACGCATGTCAAACTGTAAGCCTTTTGTATGTATGATGTCTGAAAGGACTTCACTTATTCATAACTGTACCAGCAAGTATTTAATATAATTTCCATTCGAAAAACACAACACTTTGGTCTTGCGCCTATCAATCGCTATAAATTATTGATTTTTCTAGGCAAACAAAATACGTTTGTTGTTGTTTTTGAAAAAGGTTTAAACATTTTTGACGCCTACAAAATATTGGCAAAAGTGTGTATAAGCACACATACATACACGCAGAATCCAACAGACGCACACACTTACAGACTCGGACACGCGGACTGGCGAAAAAAAACACGCGGCGCCAGCAGGACTACGCAAGGATACATAGAAGTGGATTCACATACACCCACCCACATGGGCACACACACGTACACTTATTGAACTGCCGTATACTCTGTGATCCCTGCTAAATTGCATGATTTATTGCCACAAATGGAAAATAAGTTAATAGTTGTTTACCGTTTCGAGTACTCACTTAAATAGCAGCACTTTTTCAAATCACAATTTATCTGATGAAAATTGAAGCGTAATGAACGCGCGCGCACAAACAACTACTCGACCGACCACCGACCGGCTGCTGGATAGCTGTTTTTTTTAGTATTTTCTAAAAAAGTGTGGTAGCCTTGGTTCCTTAAAGCACGGTGGCAACCATCAGGCCACACGGATAACATTAATTATATTTAACTTGTTTTAAAAAAATTATTTTGTTTTTTTTGTTTAATTTTGAAGCTCGATTTTTATATATATTTTTGTCGATTTCTTTACATTTTATTAAGTATTAATATACCAACTTAATCAAGCAAATTTTAAAATTTGCTTTATTATTTTATATAATTTATAATTTATCTGGTTTTATTAAAATTTACTTTATTGCTAAGTTATTGCTAAATTAACAAATAGAAATTCACATTTAAATTGCGCGGGCAAGTGGCATTGACAGAGTTGCTCCTCCATATAAAGTAAAGCTCCACCCACCGCTCGATATGTCAAAAACGATAGAAGACGCTGTTAACTGAAATAACATTTCCACTTTGCTTTGATACTAGAGTTGGGCGTTTTAGTTCAACTGGCTGAAAAAGCTCAATCGTTCATTTTTCAGTCGTGAGCTAAATCAGTCATTTAGTTCAGTTAACAGGCCATCCACAGCCAAATATTTTTAATTATTTGTGTTTTACTTATATTCTGTCTTATTGAATGATAAAAAAGAGTAAATTGGTTTTTTATCTTAGGCTTTCACTTTGTTCTAAACTTAAAAATATATTAAATTGAAACATTGTTACAAGCAAGTAAAGAAGAAATTAAATCCAATCGCGATACCTTATCTATATAATTCTAATTGTATTTCTCTAAGAAATTTAAAATTTTGTTTAACGAAATTACTGACCAACTGCGAAATAAACGATTTAAGGTGGGTTCTCACTCCGTCACAAACGCTTCACAAACGCTGCACAAAGCTGTTCACAACGTCACAAGGCAATGTGAACACTAAATGCATTGACGCAAAATTGTGAAGTCACAAAAATGTGACACTTCAATGTAAACACCACTTTCACATTCTGTTAAAAATTTTTTGCGAAGAAGATTGACACAATTTTGACAAAAACTATGTTAACTCCTTTTAAAGTTAAAGAAGCTCAAATGAGCCCAAATCCCATTGTGAAAGCACATCGAGCAAGTTGGTTTTTCTACACATTGTGAACGTCAAAGCAAAAATTTTATTTGTTGTTTTTCGGAACTTTACCATTGTTTGCGATGCTCTGTCACATTGACTGGCAGTGTTTACATTGAAAGCTTTCACAAGTCTTTTCACAAGGCTTTCCACAATTTTGTGAAGTACAAATTTTGTGTTGCCAATGTAAACACTTTGACGTATTCTGCAAATCATCACAAAGCATGACAAAATGTGATTTCACATTGTGCAGCAGTGAGAACCCACCTTAACTCTTAAAGAGCTCATAGAAATTTCGCCCGTGGATTTGACGAATTTTCTTCTAATAATAGCGTTATTCACCTACTTATAAATTACTCGCGACACGCAAATCGGCACAAATATCAACATCCATCATGCCAATTCCTTGCATCCTGGAATGTGGGATTCTTAAAATATTATCAAAAACTGACGACAGGGTGCTCCTCGAATGTAACTTCTGCTCGCGTGAGTTTCGAGGAACCATTCGAAGCACAGGAAACTTCCTCAGGCATGTCAGGGTAAGAAGGCCCACCGCGGCCATTACAATTTTTTAATTTTAACAATTTAAAATAAAAAACATACTTTTCAGATTTGGCATCCCCACCTTTTAGAAAGGATAAAACAAAATAAATAAGAGGATCAGGCGTTCCTTAAGGAATGGACATGTTGCTGTGAAGGAGGAGAAGGAGTTGGAGGAGGTGAAGGAGGAGGGGTGGAGGAGAAGAGGGTGGAGGAGTTTATTATTACTCCATCTCCATCGTCTGACCACACGTACGCCAAAAGTAAGTACACAACGTTGTCAATTTTCATAAATATTTATTTATCATAATTTTATATTATTTACAGAGTTAAAAGTTTAAATTTAAATGCTGGGCAATGAATGGAGCGGCCCCTACTATTATGATTTCCACATAGTTAAAAACTTACGAATATATGAGTTTGAAATTGAATTTGTAATTATTGTATTTCTCTAAGAAAATTAAAATGTTTTTAAATAAATAACTGACCAACTGCGAAATGAACGATTTAGTTCATGATTGACTAAATAAGTTCATTCGTTCATTTGATCTTTTTCAGAACGAAACGACACAACTCTATTTGATACTTTTAATCAAAACAAAAGGCAATCGTGACATTACAAAAAAGTTGAAAATTTCAAACAAATTTACTAGTTGTGTGTGTGCACAGCAAACTAAGTCGCAATGTTCCACTTCAGTGGCTTCAACATGATGTTTCCAGACGGCGGACGTAGCTTTCAGGCCGCCTACAAATGTTTCTCAGTTTCCATGCTACCGGGCAACGAGCGCTCCGATGTGGAGAAAGGCGGAAAAAGTGGGTAATACTTAAAAGGAGAATGCGTAAACATATTGATTTGAGTAATGCATTGCAGTTATCATGCCGCCATCGGCGCTGGACACGCTCACGCGTCTAAACGTCGAGTATCCGATGCTCTTCAAGCTGACCAACAAGAAAAAGACACGAACCTCGCACGCTGGCGTCTTGGAGTTTGTGGCGGATGAGGGCAAATGCTATTTGCCATACTGGATGATGGACAATCTGCTGCTGGAGGAGGGCGACATACTAAATATTGAAAGCGTCTCGTTGCCGGTGGCCACGTTCTCCAAGTTTCAGCCACATAACACCGATTTTCTGGACATCACAAATCCCAAGGCTGTGCTGGAGAACGCGCTGCGCAACTTTGCCTGTCTCACCAAGGGCGACGTCATTGCCATCAAGTACAACAAGAAGGTGTACGAACTGTGTGTGCTGGAGACAAGGCCAGGCAATGCAGTGACCATCATCGAGTGCGACATGAATGTGGAGTTCGAGGCGCCTGTGGGCTACAAGGAGCACAGTGATCAGCAGCCGGCCTCGCAGCCGGGCGGACAGGCAGCTGGTAGCAATGAGACAGCCGACGGTGGCACTGTTCTCGAGGAAGTTGTGGAGACCTTCAAGGGATCCGGAGTGCGTCTCGATGGCAAACAGAAAAAGGAAAGCCAAATGGAGACGCCGGTGCTGAAGAAGGTGCTGCCACGCGGTGTGCCCGACTACGATTTCCAATTTGGCCTGATACGTTTCGATCGGAGCATTAAACCCATTTGCGATCGCACCCAAGATGATGGCGAAGCAACTGGCGAGGCTGCATCCGATGCCGATAGCTTCCACGGCACTGGATTCTCCATGAAGAAGACGCGCAAATAGAATGTAAATCTCTAGTTGTTTAATGTTGCACACGGCTCATAGTAAATAGAAGAAATTATCTGAAACAAATCCAATCGGAACGAAAAAGATCCAAACAACAACAATTATTTTAATTTACAAGTTAAGCGTAAGTTTAATCTCCTGTTCCTTGGGCGCTGGCGGTGGCGTAATTGTCGTCATGGACGGCAATCGTCGGATCTTGCGTCCGTGCTTGCCCTCCTTGCGTTTCCACAGTCCCGACCTCGGTCGATTGCCCATCTCGCGCATGCGCTGGGCACTGCCCACGTGCTCCTTGTTGTGCTCAATGTTGGACAGACGTCCGACGGTGGCCATGCAGATGCGATCGAATGCAAACTCCCGCTTGGATGGCAGCTGCACCACAACCTTGTCGTCGAATTTACGTAAAATGGTGCCAAAGGTTCCGGCCGCATGGATGAGATGACACGGCTGGCCAGGATTCTTTTCGAGGCAGTGAATACGCGTGCCCACAGGGAGAGCACCCAGTGGATAGGCATCGCCCTCATTGGGACGAACTGTAGATGATCAATCAGTTAAACAATTGAATCGAAATTGGATCGGAAACTCACCTGGTATGCGTGGAATCACACGCGATGTTTTCAGTATGTCGCCCTCGCGCATATTCTCGGTGGCCAGTATATACTTGAGCTCATCGCCGACGGCGACCAGCGCCACCTTGGCGGTGCGACAGCCATCGCGCAGCAGCTCCACCACCCGCTCCTCCTGCGGCGGCCCCTCGCCGGGTCCGTCGCGCACCCATTTGACCCAGCGATATTGCTGCTTGATGCCGCCGCCAATGCCCTTGGCCACCATGCGGCCAGTGACTGGATCGCGGCCAGCGAGATGTGTGATCTTCAGGGGCTGCACCGTATACTGATCCGGGAAGTGGACAGTACGCCGAAACTGTTGACCTGCGCCCGGCTTCGGTTTCTCCACATACTTTGTTTTGGTGCGCAGCTGCTGCAGGGCTATGGCCACTGTGCCGCGGTGTTGCGGCTGCAGCGCTAACGTGCAGTTCGACAGCAGGCGTGTTAGGCTTTGCATTTTCACAGACAAATCCTTTCAATTTCTATGCGACCAGATCTCAAAAACTCATGCAAACTTGTTACAAAACATACTGTTAACAGAATACCTCTTCACTGTTAACAACAGCTGTGAGCGGTGTGACCAGGTTTTAAATAAAAGGGCCTTCACTAGGGCTGCAGAGAATAGCAACTTTTTGAGCTTTTTTTTCTTCTAATTTGTGTTAACATTTTTAAATAAATTTAAATAATTCAATAAAAGTACAATTTAAAATACCAAAAATAATCGAAAATTTTCTAAAATAATGAAGTTAATTTTAAGAAAGAGTTTGGGTGCATGAACTATTCGCGTGAAAAAGAAAATAAAAAACTAATAAGGAGGTTCTAAAATATCTTTAAAAAATCCAGAGAAAATTTCAACACAAATTCAAGTACAATTTTTAAAATTCTAGCTTCAAAATTAAGCAAGTTTCAATAAACATAAATTTTTTAAATTCACTAAAAACTGGAATTGAGTTATCCGAGTAGACAGATGGCTGCCACCTTGTTTTGCCAAAGTTGGGCCAAGGCTGCCACAAAGTTCCAAATTTTTGTGTTTTTTTTTCTGTAATATTGTGGAAGTACTCGATGTTTCTCCACGCAACTCTACATTTCGCATATCGAATATCTCCCCTCTCGCTTCTTGAATTGTTGACTCGCTCTCATAAACTATCGATAGAAAATTGGTCCCATGTCACTTCTCTAACGAAATTAATTACATTCAAAAATAATTTAAAACCTAATTCAAAAACAAATTCAAAAAAGCAACAAAATCTAAAATTAGGTAAAGTAATTAACTTAAAGTTGGTTTTGTACAATTTGCTCTTCGCGTGACGAAAATGACAAATTGTTTATTATTTTCATTACTATTTTTAAATATAACGAGCGATAAGGGATCTCGAATCAACGATTGAACGACTCGAACGAACTATTGAACGAACAAACAGGGATTTAGTTCGCTCGTTCACTTTGGTGAATAGTTCAATCGAACTTAGTCCGAACAACTCTACTCGATGTTTCTCCACCTCTAGTAAACGAGCGCTGCCGCGCGCTGCAAGCAAATAAGAATTGAAAAAACCGCATTAAAATTGTGAAGAGTGCACAAATTACACTTGAAGTAAGTTTAAATAAACGGTAAAGAGTAAACTGATAAGGAAATCGCGTATTCTCAGCAAAATCGGCAGCAAAAAAAGGTACGAAAAAAAATAATAATAAACAAGGCAGGCGAACGAGCCGATAGAAAGAAAAATAATATACACACGCAAACATGATGTTGATACACACACACAAATACACGCACACAAACACATACGCTCAGTGGCGAACGGCGAACTGCACGAAAAAACGTGTTGTGTGCTAAATTTTCTGTGCAAAAAATAGAAAACGCAAAAACAAAAAACTAGCAAAAGCGAAATAATAATAAAAAGCGAAAAACAAAAACAGTTCAGTTTGATAATCAAACGCAAAGCAAATGTAACAAAGACAAAGCAATAGTACGTATTTATAAATAATAGTAAAAGAGTAAAAGTTGAGCTATCGAAATATAAATATTTGTTATTTTGGAACATGTTCCAAGTGATGTATGTATATGTACATATGTATGTACATATTTAGATGAGTGTGCGTGTGTGTATGTATGTTTGTGTGTACTCTTAACTGTGTGTACATATTTTGGTGTTAGGTGGAAAAAAAAGCGGGCGGCAAGTTTACGCAATCGCCAACCAACGAGCGACGCAAGGTTCATATATACATACATATGTATGTATGTATATAAGATGTACATATAGCGTACGTTGTGAAAAGTGTGCTTTTTGTATGTTTACGCTTTCTGTCTGTCCTTTTGTCCGCAGTCACCACAATGAGTGAAAGACAAACAAGAAATACATACATCTCCTATATGTATATGCTTATATGCATATGTATGTATGTATATGCAAGCAGGTGGAGTCGCGCCGACGTCGTTTGTTTTTGATTTTTTGTATTTTTCGGCTCCGTTGCTAGCTGAAAAATCAACGAGCGGCATTTTTACGCATTTTCAATATGTCTATATTTGTATGTAATTGTGTGAGTGCCTTGTTTATGTGTGTACATGCGCGCGCGCTTCTGTATATGTGTAGGTTTGCGTGTGTTTGTGTGTATTTTGGTGTTTTTATTTATTTATTGTGTTTCTGTTTTGCTGATGCGAGGCAGCAGCGTAGCAGTGACCTAACAATATACGAGTATATGTGTGTATGTGTGATACGTTAACTTGCATCTGTGTGTGTGTTTATACGCTTTTTGTTGTATTTATTTTTATAGCAATTTATTTACGTTGTTTTCGTTAATTTTATTTTGGTTTCGTTTTGCATGCTGGCGCATGCAAGCTCGATCGATTGAATGGGAGCCATGTGGGGGCTAGGCTCCCTTCTATGACATTTGTATATGTATATGGATGTACGGATGTACGCACGTAAAAATGATTGTTCGAACCAAAAGCAAATAATACCCGACAGAGCACGCTACACCGCCAGAGTTGCCATAAGCTTATTGGCGAGAATGTAACTGTCGATTAGAGTTGTCGATTCATCAATTGGAAAATGGAGCTTTATTTTCGCACTCGTAGTGATGATACGACGATAAAACTAAAAAAATTCTAAGTTGGTTCATTAATAATGCTTTGGGTATAATGTGAAATTTAAAATATTATTTAATACTACTAGTTTGTAATAAAAATTCAGAATACTATTACAGCTGTCTAAAACTAAATATTCTTTAAACATTGTATGTGCATATTTTGTTAAATGGCGAAGGTACGGCTGAATCCTGATTGTTGTTTATTAGAAAAATATCTTAAAAATTAACAAATCTCTGCTAAAACTAAAGCACATTGGGAATACATTTCTAAAGAACTCGTTTTTGTTTAAAAATACACTTGTTTTTTAAATGTCGAAGCATGGAGTTGTAGATTATTTTGCGCATTTTACAACACTGGCACAGCAAAAACGCAAACAGCGAACTTGCAGTCTTAAATTTAAGCAGAATGTAATGAACGCGCTGCTTGCGAGTTGCACAATAGAATACAAAAATATATATGCACATATATATTTGAAGATGAAGTCCAGTGGCTTTGGGCCGGCAGCTGCTCCAACTGAGAACAGTTGGGGCTCTCTTCGCTCTTTCTGCCCGGGCAAAACTGATGCCGCATTACGAGAGAGCGCACGCGCGCGCAATGCCTCTCCCAACGCATTGTGCTTTACCAAGTGTGTGTGAGTGTGCGTTCGTTTACTCACGTAGTGCCGCAACGTAGTAGTAGTAGTGTTATTATTGTTTTTATTGTTGTTGTGTCAGTTGTTTTTGTTTTTGCTTGTTGCCGAGTGCGAGTACGGGTTAATGTGCATGTCATGGGTATGTGTGTGATGGTAGCAAAACATAAGCAAAGCAAAAAGTGAAAAACGAAACGAAATGTAAGTACATGTGTTTTTATGTATGTACGTATGTATGTATGTATGTTCCGCTCTCTGCAAAGTGGGAGACGGAGACAAACTGCCTGCAAAGTGTGTGTATGTATATTTGGAAAAATATATACATACATAAGTGCGATTGTATTTTCAGTGTGTGTGCGTGCTTCTTTTTTGGCTGTGGCTGACGAAAAACCTTGAGCATAAAAGCCCAAAACACGCGTGAAAAGCTGCACAAATAAATTAATTAACTTTATTTTATTTTGTTGGTGAGCAACACACGTTTTGTTAATTCTATTTGCAATAAATTTTAAGCGGGCCGCATACAGAAAAAGAGCAAGAGAAAAATAAAACGAAAGAGTCGAGAGAAAACAAAATAAACAAAAACAATGTCTCTGTGTGTGTGTGTGTATATTAGTTTCTTGTTGATTTGCACTAAATACATTTAAACGGGAACAACCACCAACCACACAAATATTAATAATAATAACTTTGATAATTTGCAGTTTAACTACAACAAGAACAACAACAACAACAGTCGGCAGTGTGTGCAAGTGGATACCTTTCAATGGCCGCCACTACAACAACAACCACAACACTAGCAACAACCACCAATATAAGCAACAATAACAACAACAGCAGCAGCAGCAGCGGCGGCAATAATAACAACAACAGCAACAACAACAACAATCACATTGTAACGGTACACACCGTTCTAAGCACACCCACCTCCGCAGCCGCCGCAGCAGCCGCTGCTGCTGCCGCCGACGCGGCTACTGTTGCCATAGCTAAGGACATGCTGCAGCTGCATCATGGCGCCGCCGCAGCGTTAAATAATAACAACAACAACAATAACAATAATACGAATAGTACGAATAACAATAGCAGCGTCGAATTGGCCACCAATCAAAATAACAACATTAATAGCAACAACAGCAACAACAACAACAACAACAACCACTCAGCAAACCACCCACCTGCCCATGCCGTAGCCAGTGGCGCCAGCTCAAGCTCACCGCCAGCGAATGCATTCGGAGTGCTGCGCTTCAACGAGGACCTGCTCCATATAACCGATGAAGTGACCGTCATCGGACGCAATTCATCCACATCTCTGGTGCACTTTAACGTCGCCGAGAACAACTTGGTCTCGCGCAAACATTTCCAGGTGCTCTACGATCCGGAACGTCGCGCCTTCTTTGTGCAGTGCCTCAGCAAGAACGGCATTTTCGTTGAAGATTTTCTCCATCGACGCAATGTGGATCCCCTGCGGTTGCCCCAACGGTACGTCAACGAGCTCCCATTGCCCAGCTTAAATATGTATGCTAATCTTGTCTAATATACATTTGCAGTTGCTTCTTTCGATTTCCGAGCACCGAGATACGCATCGAATTTGAGAGCTTTGTGACGCCGCCGGCAGACATTGCGCCTGACTCGGCGCCAGTGCTAAACAGCCCAGTCGCTGTTGGTCCGGCTGGCGCTCATGTTATCATAACACCGCCGCCACGCGATGAATTGCACTCGGCGCAGGCAACACACCATCACAGCCAGCAGCAGCAACAGCAGCCAGCGCATCACATGCAGCAGCAATCGCTGCCGCCGCACCACCCACTCCCACATGCACCACACCACCCGCTTCACCACACATCTCTGCAGCAGCCGCAGCAGCAGCAGCGCTTGCCAGGAGCGCCAACAACAGCGTCGCATCTGTTACCTGCTGGAGGCGATGGCATCTACTCGCCGCTCAAGATTTCAATACCCAAAAAGGAGCAGAAGAGCCCCTATCTGTCACCAACTGGCAAGTGCAGTTTTATTACCGCCACATGCATTCCAATCGGATCAATGATATCTAATTGGAGGGCATAATTGGAGTCTACAAGTCATAGGGATCCAGAATCATTAGCTCATTGCTTTTCGCTTAAACGAAGAACAAGCGCGACTTGAAACTGCTGTGCAAGCAGAACAATTTGTTTATTTATTCAATGATCAAAATTTGTACAGTCAGTAAGCGCAAATGAACAAAAACAACAACATATAACACAATATATATTTTCTGTGAGCAGAAAGAGTAGGAGGAGACTGACATTGTCAGACGCAGCTAATCTTGAGCAATCAGATGCAGCTGGAGAGATCTAGTGGCATTGAGAAGGCATCCAAAGATAAGGAATAGCTTTCGGTAATAGAAACAATAAATAAAATAGGAGCATAGATAAACAGTTGATTGAATTAAAAAAGACGGGCTAAAAGGCATTGAAATGAATAGAAAATTGTCAGCAAGGCGTGGAATGTTGTTTTAAATTTTAAATAAACAGCAGACGAATGAAAAATGTATCTTAAATTTATTAATACAGTATAAGTTGCAATTTCTGATTTTACTTAATTCTTTCACTTGCAGGTACAATAAGCGCTGCCAACAGTTGTCCGGCTAGTCCACGTCAGGGTTTCCATCAGAATCAGACTAATAGCTATAACAATTATAGCAACAACAACACGGTATGTATATAAAAGTAATAATTTAACAATGTTGATTATAATTGATTTGCAATTTGCAGCAGGATCTATTCCAGACACCGTCTACAGCCAGCTATAATCACAATGAGAAGCCGCCGTATAGCTACGCCCAGCTGATTGTTCAGGCCATATCCGCCGCGCCGGACAAGCAGCTGACACTCTCGGGCATTTATTCGTTCATTGTCAAGCATTATCCTTACTACCGCAAGGAGACCAATAAGGGCTGGCAGAATTCCATACGTCATAATCTCAGTTTGAATAGGTGTGTTAACTATCTATCTGCATTTTAAACTCCAAATCGCATCTCATGAATTGTGATCTCTGTCCGCTTGCAGGTATTTCATCAAGGTGGCGCGTTCTCAGGATGAGCCCGGCAAGGGATCCTTCTGGCGCATCGATCCGGACAGCGGCGCCAAGCTGATCGACCACAGCTATAAGAAGCGCCGCCAGCGTAGCAGCCAGGGCTTCCGTCCGCCCTACGGCATGCCACGCTCGGCGCCCGTTTCGCCCAGTCATATGGGTAAGTCAATTGATCTTCGTTTATGTATCCAATCCAATTCAAGTCAATATTCATCTCACAGACAACTCACGCGAGAGCTCACCGCTTCAGGATATAGTGCTGCAATCGGCACCTGGCTCACCCGGCATGTCCCTCGAGCAGCGCGCCGCCGATGCTGGTGAGTATCCAATGGAATCTAGCTAGATAAGCTGTAGAACAACTGTTTGAATTTGAATATTTTTGCAGAAATTATCTACAACTCTCAGAATGCACACCAGCAGCAGCAGCAGCAACAACAACAGCAACAACAACAACAACAGCCGCCTCAGACGCTGCCCAATAATTCCAATCAATACAAGTGAGCATTTAATTGAAAATATGCTTCGATCTTAAATTTATGTAAATTTTGTATTCAAGCAGCGGCAGTCCGTACTATGTAACCAATCAAAGTGCTGGCGTTACCGTGCAACAGGCGCACATAGATGGCGGAGGTGGAAATGTGGGAGCTCTGATTGCACTCAAGCGGAACCACGTAATGGCCGTATCGCATCCGGCTCCGACAACGCTACATCAGCAGCAGCCGCAACAACAGCAGCATCATTCTGAGATTATCTACGAGGAGCTGCCAACCGATTATAGCGGTCATATGGAGGCCGGCGAGGAGGAATGCGTTACCGCTGATGCCGCTGCGGCCAAGCGTCCCAAATATGTGTCTGAGGTGCTCTGATGCGTGCGCATTCAGAAACAGAAACACAACAAAGGCAAATAATAACAACAATAATAGAACGCAGAGAATTAATCGCAGCTGGGGAAGTTGTCTAGCAGCAGCAACTAAGATCCTGCAAATGCAGAATTGTCGGCGAGGCGAGCAGATGATGAAACTCAGAAATCAAGCAAAAATGCTGAATGCAAAACAAAGCCCACTTGAAGGAAATTTCTAGAAAGCAAAAAAACAGCAAAATTAAGTATCTCCATCTTGTATATTGAATTTGCCAATCCCAAACGCAAACAATCCCCAAAAGAAACCAATATTGATACGGAATGAATGTTTATAAATAGAAACTGTGAGATTGTGTTTATTTGATGACCGTACAACGGTTAAAACGGCGTGGCAAGCACTTCCTGCCCTCCCCCTCCCTTCACCCCATACAGTACCCATCATTTTACCCTTAGATCTGACGAATTCAATATGCTCGATGACGCTACTCTCTAAGTACATATAGTAACTCTTAAGATATAAATCGAAGAAACGCAAACACAAAAAAAAATAGAAGATATATATGAATATATATATATATAAACGATTGATTATTGTAATGATGTTTAAGATGTTATAGCTATGTGACCGAATGCGCGATAAATGAGAGAAAATTAGGGGTAAAACCAAGCAAACAACACAACAAACAGGCGAATGAATATTATTACCTATCTACATACCTTTACCTATATCGATTTAAATATAAATAAATATATCTATATATACATGCATATATATATACATATATAAAGTATATATACAAAATATTAAAAACTAAACAAAATTATAAATATCTACAAATTTACGGATACAAATATAAAATCATTATAATAATGCAAAAACAGAAAAACAATTACTTATAAAACGAAAAACAAAAACAATTGCACTTTATTTCTTAATAATGAAGAAAATCCCATTTAAGTGTTTGGACAAATTGTGTATTAAAACAAAAACAAAGCCAATGTAAATTCGTTGTTTTATTTCATCATAGAATATTCATGTTCATAAACACAGGGCTATTAAAGGTTATTTCAAATCAAAAATGTAGGCAAAATGTAAATTAAAATACCCTTCTTAATATATATAAAAATTATGGATAACTTTTTACTCCAAGAAAGTGAATTATTCTGCGAATATTTTACATCTTATTACTTCGATTTCTCTTGATTGGAATGTTTAGTTTTAGTTTCTTTTAGTTTACCACTTGTGTTTTTTTCGTTTACAGGGCTTTTCTCTAGGATTCGATTAAATGCCAGGTAATTTTCAATATACTTATCTGTATTAATGCTGGGAAAATACGAAATAAATTTTTTGAAAACATCATAGCTTAATAGAAAAGTACTATTATTGCCATTGAATCCAATCCAGGCTTTGGATTGAAGTACGGTAGTTATCCCATTGATTAGGATAGTATTGTTGTACTTATGTCCCAATTCAAAGAAGACTGTCAGATCCGCCAAAGTCATGCCTTGAGCTCGGTTCACCAGTATAGTTGCACAGTCTTTGACTATAGAAGGCGCCATCCACATGTTTCCGCATTCATATAGACTTATCAGCGTTTGCATATCATAATTGTCCAGAACGCTATTATCGTATGTGTAACTATATTCACGAAATATTTGAAATATCACTGGCGTCACGTCTTGTAAATGGACCTCTGAAGATGATGACTCCCTGAAGTTGCTTAAAAACATGCAGCGAAAGAAATCTGAGTCAATTGCCAGAACAATTTTGTGGCACTCAAATTTTATGGTATCCACGATAATTGTACAGTCCGTAAGATCGGTATCAAGATACATCTTGTTGAATATTTCAGCCAACCTTCAAATTAAAATGGACGTTAAATATTTAAACAAATTTGAAATATAACTAGCTCAGCTTACTTGGTGTCCATGGTTTCTGCGTTTTAAGAAATGCGTGCTTTCGTTCAGCTAGCTGTTTAAATTCTGCTCATGAGTGAGTGAACAAAAAAGAGTTGTCAACTGAATTGAGAGTTTACCTAAATTAGCAGTGTTTTCCAACACTAAAAAGACGTAGCTTTCATTTTTAACCAAATCAAAACTATTTGACGGAACGACCCTTTTTGCACACTGATTATTTTTTGATTTCGTGAACAGCTGACAGCCTGGGCGAACAACTAATTGACAACTAAAAAGTATACAAAATGCCGAAAGAAAGCCAGAAAAGGAAATTTATACGCGTTTTAAACGAAAGTTTGCTTTTCGATTATGTTTTTATTGAATACTCGCAGATTTAAACATAACATTTTATATTTATTTAATTATAAATACTTTAAATGCATTAGACTAACGTTCTCCATATTGATATGACAGCAGAATGTAAACAAACACCATATGCCACACAGCTGACACAGTTTTGAGTTGAAAGAAAATCAAAATGCAAAAATAATCAGTCTCAGAGCTGATTTTTTTAAATCAATTAGTAAGACCACATTTCCCTGATTTGCTCTGGGCACACTGAAAATTTTGTATGGAGCAGCTGTGAACAGCTGACTGAAAAATCAAAATCAAATCAAAAGCAAATCAAAAACGTTTACCGGAATCCCACTAGTGTTTGCCTAATTAAATGCAAAAATAG